>OV049927.1:52994081-53029081 GCA_920104205.1 Eupeodes latifasciatus
CTAACTGCATTAGAAAATTGGAAAACTTTGGAAATGGGCTTAAACATGCAAAACACAATCGACAACAATTTTCAAATGTCAATGGGTGCAGAAAAAAAGAAATGGCGCGATATTCTAACACGGCTTTTGGACATTGTTTTGTTTCTTGCTCGTCAAAACCTTTCTTTTCGAGGCCACAGAGAGGACTTGTCATCAGAAAATAGAGGCAATTTCTTGGAATTGGTGAAACTTATATCCAAATATGACCCAGTTTTAAAAGAGCATTTGTTGAGAATCGAGCATTCAATAGGTGATAAGACACGAGTCGGCTCGTATTTGTCCAAGAATATTCAAAATGAATGTATAAGCCTTTTGGGTAAAGAAGTGAGGACAAAAATTGTGAAAGACATCCACCAGGCGAAGTACTTTGGCATTATATTCGACAGCACACCCGATGAATCACATATCGACCAAATGAGCGAGGTCATTAGATACGTTCACATTCAGGACGGCAAAGTTGAGGTTAGGGAATCTTTTCTAGGGTTTTTTCCTACATCTGGAAAGACTGCCAAAGAACTTACCGACGATATCTTAAAGCAACTCAATGAAGATAGTCTTGACATTAATCTTTGTTGGGCTCAGGGATATGACAATGCTGCGACTATGGCGGGTATTCATGGAGGAGTTCAAAAATTGATTCGGCAAATTAATCCAAAAGCTTTGTTTACGCCATGTGCAAACCATTCTTTAAACCTTTGTGGAGTTCACTCTTTGGGAAGCACTCCTTCAAGTGCAACGTTTTTTGGGACAGTTTAAAGACTTTACACATTTTTCTCAGCATCTACGCATCGTTGGGATATTCTCATAAAAAATGTAGGTGTGTCAGTCAAGCGACTTGTAGACACTAGATGGAGCGCTCATCACGAGGCTGTTAAGCCATTGAAGGAAAGTTTTGTGAAGATAGTTTCAACTCTTGAACTCCTTTGTGATCCTGAAAAGGAAAATTTAGATACAAGAGGTGCTGCAACCATACTCTTATCTGCTGTATGCGACTTTACGTTTTTATGTTATCTTTCATTCTGGTTCGATATTTTGGAAGAAGTTGATTCAGCACAGAAATACTTGCAAAAATCCGGGCTCACTCTAGAAAAAAGTTTAATAAAACTTAAGGCACTAGCGAGTTTTCTTCGTGAACACCGTGATGAATCCGTGAAAAAGGCCGTAATATACGCAAGAGAACAATGCACCGAGCTAGAAATTTCAATTGAAAGGCGGGGAAGAAGAAAAAAGAAGAAAATTATGCCAGGCGAAAAGGCTCAAGATGCTGGTTTGACGTTGGAAGAGGAAACACGAAGAGCCATGTTAGAATGTCAGGATACATTTTATACTGAACTTGTGCATCGATCTAAGGCCATGGAAGATATTGCGTCAGTTTTCTCAGCTCTTCAACCGAAAATATTGCTGTATGGAACGGAAGAAGAACGGGCTGTGGTTCCAATGCTTACCTCGACATTTACAGAACTTACAGACAACAGTATCATATTGGTAATCCAGCGAATTCGGCGTCACATGGTAGCTTCAAAGATAAATTTAAAAGATGCAGAAATTTGGACAGCCTTTGAATTTTTAAGCTTCATTGTTAAGTGGGATTTTTCAGACTCTTTACCGAGTCTGTCATTGGCGATGAGAATTTATTTAACAATTTGCATCTCAGTGGCATCGTGTGAACGAAGCTTTTTCAAATTAAAATTAATAAAGACTTATCTAAGATCAACGATGAGCCAAAATAGGTTGACTAATTTGGCTATACTTTCAATCGAAACGGAGCACACAAAAAATATAGATTTTAATGATATAATCGAAACATTCAGTACAATAAAAGCTCGTAAGCACCTTTAAATAAAATCTTTATTCGTGTTTTTTTCTTAAATTTTTCAAGGGGTGTAAGCTTGCTTTACCGCCCCGGGTGTCACTGCCTCTTAGTCCGCCACTGTGTATATTTATAGTATTGCAATTTCGTGAAAACTGTTTTTATATCGACCTTTTTCAATGGTGCTTTCCTTGTCTATAACCAGAAAACCGAAATTATCAGCCCAACACTGAGAACATAATTCTTTAAACTGATTAAATGTCATATCAGAGTTTATGTGATCTTTGTAAACATGCATCAAATTCAATTCATCTTGTTTGAAAAGAATAATAAAATTAACATTGTCTCTAATTAAATGTTTTGGTATATGGGTATAGGACTGACATAAGTAAATACTATCAACTCCATTATGACGACCCATGCAAAAATAATCTTTTATGTTATTTTGTTTCTGGCATGCAACATCATCGAATATAAATATTGAATTATTTTTCGCGTCTGATGGAGGCATTATCTCGGAATTATTTGAGAATTCATTGTATTCCATTCCTTTCACGGATGTAATCAGCTTTTTGAGATATATATATTTTGGTTGATGTAAGGATTTAGAATAAATATAAATATTTTCAAACTTTAATCCATTCGGGTCGAGAAGAATACTAAGCATAACATTTGTTTTTCCACAGTTTGATGGTCCAACAATAATTCCTCGAATACTGTTTGGAAATAATGAACCATGTTTTTTTTTTATTTTGACTTTGGAATCAAAGTTTTTTACTTTAATAACTTCTGACTGCTTTACGAAGCGCATAATGCCGACTGATAGCTTTTACAATAAAACATAGCATTTTTATATGATTATATTCATATATGTTTCAACCTCCAAGTAGGAAGGTACAAAAATTATAATATGATTGAGCACAACGTTCGAAATCATAACCATAATAAAAGAAAATCAATTGAAGGAAAGGGGCTTTTGAATACGGTTATAGACAAATTGCCATTTGAGCTACATCTTCCTTCATATAATTATTGTGGGCCCGGAACTAAATTGGAAAAACGATTACGTAGAGGAGATAAGGGGATTAATCAACTGGATGAGGCTTGTCGTTTGCATGATATTGCATATTCTAAGAGTAGCTCTGCCCCAGATCGACACATTGCTGATAAAATTCTAACTGAGCAAGCGTGGAAACGATTTAAAGCAAACGACTCTTCAACGTCTGAAAAGTTAAGCAGCCTTTTGGTTACCAACATGATGAAGGCGAAAACAAAGTTCGGCATGGGTAATAAAGAGAATAAAAAAAAAACTAGCCAAGCTGGTAAACAAAAGAAGCAGCCTTGTAAGAAAAATATTTTTAAAAAGGCCATAACTGAAGCAAGAAATGCTATTAAAAGTAATATCAATTGTTGTGGTACAACATCTATGGCAAATATTGCTCTGAAAGCTGCAAAAAATGTTTTTAAAAATAAAAAAAAACAAAATATACAAACTCCAAGAATAATCCCACTTCCAAAGAGAGGTGGTTTTCTTCCATTTCTAGCTCCTATTCTAGCTGGTTTATCAGCTGTTGGATCTTTAACAGGTGGAGTTGCCGGAGTTGCAAAAGCACTCAATGACGTTCATGTTGCTAAAAGAGCTTGTAGGAAACCTAAAATAATAATAATAAATCATAATATAATAATATCATAATATAAAATAACATAATACTAATAATACATAATAATAATCATCATAATCCATAATAATATAATATCAATATAATAGTAATCATATAATAAACCAGTAATAATAATCTTAATAATAATTCACTATACGCATAATACCTACAAATAATAATGATACCTACCTAAGAAAAAAAAAATAATACCACCTAATAATAATATACTAATAATCATAATACCTACAAATAAGAATAATACCTATAATACAAATAATACTACCTAATAATAAATAGTACCTACTAATAATAATCATACTTATAATAATAATCATACTTATAGATAACTTATAACTAATAATAATAATAATAATAATAATAATAATAATAATAATAATATTAATAATAAATGGGTCTAATTCGGCGCTCACGACTGTTTTAACCCAAATAGAAACATAACACGATCGCAAAATAATAAATTGTTAAACAACACCTCATCCATCAGGCCATATGATGCTCCGTTCTTTAATCACACCACTGCCTAGACCCCCGCTAGAGCACAGTAAACTATAAAAGGACCGTTGGCCAAAAACAAACTGTCAACCAACAAATTGCCAAAAAAAAGTGCTGGAAAAGAGGCGGAGCATCACTATGGCCATGGGAAATAATTATCATTTGCAATAAAAGCAATTCATTCCATAATAAGCAGTGATACGGGCGAGGCAAAATAATTAAAAGTGGAAATACATGCGGAGACGATCGAGAAAAAGAAAGAAAAGACACCCGGAAACATTTACGCTATCGTCGGCAGCGATTATTCGGTTCGCCAAAAATTTAACCAATTTCAAAGTGACCAGTGACAAAATTATTAATTTCGAATTTTAAACGAAACAAAAAAAAAATAAAACAAATAAAAAGAAAGTGTAAAATTGGTTCCATATAGGTATACATACATACATATAATACCTACCAGTGCAGTGTATCCGGAAAGGAACGATCTTCAAATTTATAATATTATAAAGAAAAAAATAAATATATATATACATATAAATAATACTCTTCTGTGCCTCGTCTTATAAAAAAAAAAATATTATAAAAAGAAATTATACCTACATATTTCTATAAAAAAAAAAAAAAAAAAAAATATATATACTTACCCGTGCTTAGTGACCTCTAAAAATAAAATATATATATATACATACGTACCTACCTGTGCCCCCCCCGTGCCTCCAACAAGAAAAGATATATATACATATCCAATACTTACCCGTGCGCAGTGACCCCTGAAAAAGAAAAGAAAAATACATATACTTACCTGCCAGTGACCGTGCATTACAAAAAAAAAGGAAAATACTTACTTATAGATACTATACTTACCCGTGCTCAGTGACCCCTAAAGGAACGATATAGATAAATACCTACCTGTGCCCATTATCATCATCATCAGCAGCCGTAGCAGCAGCAGCAGCATCGCCGCAGCAGCAGCAGCCGTAGCAGTACCCCCAAATTTTTCCCTGTAAAAGTGCATATAGTGTCCCAGTGTACCTTTCCTAAACCTACTCCATAAACATACATACCTATACCTACTTTTTATTTCCCTCCAGATTTTTGTTCGTGTAATCCCAAGTGTGTGAATTCGTGTAGTGTTAAGTTTGTGTTTAATTATAAGTTTTTTTTTAAAGAAAAAAAGAAAATACCTAAATTTAAATATAAAAAAAAAAAATGAAAATAAAAGAATAAGTTAAATGTGAAAAAAAAAAGAAAGTAAAATTACAAAACCGAAACCAATTAATAAAATATAAATCTTCAGAAAAAGGATTCATTGCAGGTGGAGGAGCAACCCGGCGACGTAGTGCACTACAGTGGGGCTGCCCACACATTTTGTAAGAAAAAAAAACTAAGTAAGTTATTTTCTTCTTTTTTTTTACTCTTATTCTTTACACCTTTTTTTTTATTTTGATGGTATTCGTTGAATATTTGTGGTATATGATACCAGATGGTTTTTTTTTCTCTTTTATTATTTTTTTATTCATATTCAATTTTTGATTATTATTTTTGTTTTTATTTAATTTTTATTAAATTTTCAAGTGATTTTTATTTAATTTTATTTAACTTTATTAAGGAATTTTAAATTTTTTTTTAGTATAGTGTATTTTATAGTAATTGGTATTTAATTTTAATAATTTAGAATAAAGAATTTTTATAACGATTCGAAAGAAAAAAAAAAAAAAGAAATGGACTTTTCTTGACTGAATTTTCAGTTGGATTTTCGGGTTCTTTTTTGAGTTTATTTTGGATTTGGGAAGGCGGTTGTTTTCTTCCTTTTTTTTTTATATAGCTAGGATGGCCAGCTAAATACTCGAGGACTGAGGTGAGGGTGACGCACCTGGGATAAAGTGCGTTAGGCGGAGCAAAAGGGTGAGTTAGGGGCTACTACAAAAATAGGAGGTTGTAGTAGCCAAGGTGGTATCCGATGGATACAAAGGGTGGGCAAATCCTCCGAGGGTCAACAACATCTACGACCCTCCCCCTCTATAGGGATCACTCTACCCAACCCAAGGACAGTTCTGGTCTCCATATTTTTTTTAATTTTATATATTATGGCATGAAGTCGTAACCCCGTCCAGTGCTACGGTGGCAAGAACCCCCCCGTCGGCGAGCTAGTCTGTGCGGATGCAAGCATGCCAAGCTACCGTGGCCTGGACACCCTCTCCTTTCTGCTGCCAGGATCAGCCCCGGGAGCCTGTAGCTCGAGGTTGTAATGGTAGTAAGGAAGGGAGAGGTTTACACCCGAGTGGTTTCGTTACAGGTGGCGCCCAACGTGGGGCCCGAATTTGTCCTAACTTTTAACATCATTTTGGGGAAGTACGATCAGGATTCTACTTAGTGATTGTACTGGGTACAAGTATAGTATTTTGTTTTTTTTTGAATGGTTCTTGCAGCAAATAAAAATCCTATTAATCATTTTTATTTTTTTTTTCTTGTCTAGCTGTGGTAGGAGCGTCCGCTAAATAGGTTAATCTACCATGGTTTAGGCAGTTGCGTTTCCTACCGCAGCAGACTTACGTCAAGTTATTTTCACTATTGTTTTATTTTCAAATCCTAAGTTTTGGGATTATTTTTCAAGTCAAGCTTCAGTTGTTTGAAAGTAATTTTTAGAAGTATTTTTTTTTCTGGATTAGCTGTGCAAGGGTCTTGATGCTTGGCTGTCAGCTTGGCTGGGGAAGCCAGCTGGACAATGCAGGCACAAGCCCTGGCATACAAGGACGTTCAAGAACCAAAATACAATATTGTGGGCTCAGTGCAATTACTTGTAGCCTGATCGGACTTCAGTGATTCCATAGAGGGTATATTACTCGTACCTGCTCCGTCGCTGAACGCATTGCTTCGGTTGTTGTCATCTTCACCTCAACCTATTATGATATTGAATTTTTTTTCTTCGTTCTTCGTTCTTACTCTTTAACTTTTTTTTCTATCTCTTTTTATCTAGTTTTTTTTTTGGTTTCGGTAATTAAGTTTTTTATTTTTTTTGATTTAGATATTTAACTTTTTTTTTCTCATTTTTTGATTTCGATTCGCGATTTTTTTTTAAATTTATTTTTGATTATTTTGATATTTTTTTTTTTGAATTTCGATTTCGTACTTTTTATAATAATTTTGATTTTTTGAATTTCGTTTTGTTTTTAAATTGATTTTTTTTAGTTTAGTTTAGATTTTAATTTCTTTATTTTATAGATTAGTTTTTTTTTCTCGTTCTTTTTTTTTCGGGTTTTAACTCTTTTAAGTTCGGATTTTGGTTTCCTTTTTAATTCTTTTTTTTTTTAGTTCGTTGTTAATTTAGCTTTTATTTTTTTTTAATTTATAATTACTCTGATAATTTTTTTTTTTAATTTGATTTTTTTTTTAATTTGATTTAAGATATATTTTTTTTTTTTTTTAATTTTTAGTTCTCCTTTTAACTCTTTTTTTTTAGGCTTTGATTCTTTCTTTTTTTTCTCCTCTTGTCTTTTATCTCTACTTCTTTTTTTTCGTCTTTCTTTCGTTTCTTCTCTTTCTTTCTTCATCCTTCTGCTTTTGGTTGCTTTCGTTCTTTCTTTCGGGTTATTTTTTTTTTTTTTTTTGAATTGCAAAATGCGTAAGCGAGTGACCAGGTCAAAAGGTAAGGCCCCCTTGCGAAGCCAGGTGCTAAGGTCGCAATACCTGACCGACTCCTTTGCGGACTTAGGCGTCCCACAAGACACGCCTCAACCCCCACCTCAACAGGCAACGGA
Organism: Eupeodes latifasciatus; assembly: GCA_920104205.1. Lineage (NCBI taxonomy): Eukaryota > Metazoa > Arthropoda > Insecta > Diptera > Syrphidae > Eupeodes > Eupeodes latifasciatus. The sequence goes on from OV049927.1 coordinate 53,001,863, forward strand.
TGGTGCAACACTTGGTGAAGGAGCAGCATCCTTGCTGGCTCAGGGTCATGGGACAAGGTCGCGTCCACCGGTACCTAACCCAAGGGCACGTGAGTCATTGGAAGGGAATGATGAGGAACTTACCGGGTACATCCAGGAAGTGGTCACTGCTGCAGTTGGGGCAAGTCGTGCGGAAGATTTCCGGTTCTTTTCTGGGGAGATGGAGAGAACAAGGACGGCTCTTCGGGATGAAATGGCCAACATCATTCGAGAGACGCAGGCAGCACCAACTCCAGTTGCCAAGGGTTCCAGGCAAATGAACCCAGGTGAAGCACCCAGCCGTTTCTCGACGTCTCGTGAGCCTGTCCGAAGATCTTCCTCCCCTCCTCAGAGCAGAACTCCTCCTCGGATGCAGCCTCCCCCTCAACGGAATGCAGCAGCGGACACTTCCAATATGGATGAATTCCTGCGCCGGTTACATGACCTCACGTTGAGTGAACCAAACGACCAGATCCAGGCACCACCCCGTTCTACAAGCACCCGCTACCACAACTTCCGCAAGTGGGGGTTGAAATTTGATCCGAAAAAGATGACGGTGGACGAATTCTTGTTCAGGCTGGAGAGGATGAAGACCGGTAACAAAGCTTCTTGGGACGAAATAGTCCTTAATTTCCATCACTTTGTTACCGGACAAGCGGAAACCTGGTTCTGGGTTTACCTGAAGGGTAATCCGGAAGTTCCATGGCTGACGCTCAGGGATGCCCTCATCGAGCAGTTCCGGAGCTTGGAATCAGATTCCGAGCTGTCAAGGAAGCTGTACGACAGGCATATGGGTCAGAACGAGTCCTTCGATGACTTCTATGCTGACATCCAGAAGCTCAACAGCATGCTAAGGATTCCCAAATCTGATCTGGAGATCATTGAGGTGCTGAGGACAAACGTCAGACGGCAGATGGGAATGTTGCTCATAACATACGATACTCGTACTCTGACCCATATGGTTCATGTCTGCAGGAAGGTCGAAAAATATCTTCTTGACCGTGAAGCCGGAGCTCTGAGACCAAGACCTGGAGCTGCTCCCCCGACAAGAAGAAGCGCAGTTTCTGAGCTGGTTGTCGAAGACAGGGAGGAAGAGGAATTTTCTCCCGAGCTCGAGGCATTTCATCCGAAAACGGAGAGGGACTCTCGCAATTACACGTGTTGGAATTGTAAGGGTAAGGGTCATTCCTTCGTTAAATGCCCTGACCCGCAGAGAGCCCTCTTCTGTTTTAAGTGTGGATGGGACAATACCACCACGCCTCAATGTCCTCGTTGCTCGGGAAACGAACCGAAGAGCAGTTTGAAGCCCCGGGGGAATTGCTCTCTGGAGAAGACCCCGGAGTCCAAATGAAACTCGCTTCCACTCCTTCTTCACAACACAACAACACCTTACCCAAGTCATCATCAATCCCTCCAGTCCCAGCCGTCAGGATCCTGACAAAACCGAAGACCATTCCCGAATCTACACCACCTGTTACTCCCAGAAGACCGCTGAAACCCCTGCACGAAAGACTCCAAAACTATCTGGAAGTCCGGAAAAGAATTTTCGGAAGTCAAAATACCGTCGTTTCCGAGAAAGTGGCTAAGCTGAGAAAGAAGTTTCGAGAAAAGAAGGAGTCGTACAAAGCCATTGAAGCTACCACCTTATGCAGTTCAGACGATCCCCGTCCTTATGCTACGGTCCACATCTTTGGAGAGCTTCTACTAGGGTTACTCGATAGTGGAGCTAGCATAAGCTGCCTAGGTGCGGATGGCTTCGACTTCCTTCGAAAACTCGGCAAAAACTTCTCGAAACTTACTTCCGAAGTGAAGACCGCGGACGGTAAACAGCAGGCTATAGTGGGCAGAATCTGTGTGGAGATAACCTACAAAGGGAGGACGAAAACAATTCCCCTGTATCTGGTTCCATCCCTGCAGCAGAAACTGTACCTGGGTATCGACTTCTGGAAGGAATTTGACATTGCTCCTCAGTTGATCTCTGAAATCTCTTCAGTTCCTTGCCCGATTGAGACAGACCGTAATGCTCATGTGCTGACCGAACAACAATCAAAAAGGTTACAAGATGCCATTAGCCTGTTTCCTTCCTCTGCTGTACAAGGCTTAGGAAAAACCACGCTAGAGGTACATACCATCGACACAGGGGATGCTGAGCCCATTAAGCAGCGTCATTACCCGATTTCCCCAGCAGTACAGAAACTGCTATATGAGGAATTGGATCGCATGCTTAAACTCGGAGTTATCGAGGAAAGTACCAGTGCATGGAGCTCTCCTGTAGTCTTAGTGCGAAAGCCCGGCAAAAATCGCTTATGCCTAGACTACAGGAAAGTTAATGCCAAGACAAAGAAAGATGCGTATCCTCTTTCTCATATAGAAGGACTGCTATCGCGTCTTCCAGATACACACTTCATTTCAAGTGTGGATCTGAAAGACGCATTTTGGCAGATTCCGTTGGAGAAGTCTTCTCGGGAAAAGACGGCGTTTACTGTGCCTGGTATGCCCCTGTTGCAGTTTACTGTTATGCCGGTGACGGCCATCTCAGATTTTCCCACTCCCACTACGGCAAAACAAGTGCGACGATTCTTGGGACTAGCAGGATGGTACAGGAGATTCGTAAAAGACTTCTCTTCACTGGCGGCTCCCATCACGGATACGCTGAAGAAGGGAAAGAAGTTTATCTTCAACGATGAGGCGGTTGAAGCCTTCGAAAAACTTAAAACGGCACTTACCACCGCCCCGCTCCTTGTCAATCCGGATTTCAACAAGGAGTTCATCATTCTTTGTGATACTTCCAACACCGGCATTGGTTGTGTGCTGAGCCAGTTAGACGAGAGTGGTAACGAACGCCCCATTTACTACCACTCACAGAAGCTCAATGCGGCCCAGCGTAATTACAATGTGACCGAGCGTGAATGTCTGGCTGCTGTCATGGGAGTTCAGAAGTTTCGCGCATACGTAGAAAGGCATGCGTTTAAGATTGTGACCGATCATGCGAGTTTGAAATGGTTAATGAATCAGAAAGATCTCAGCGGTCGTTTGGCGAGATGGAGCTTAAAGCTTCAGGGATTTGATTTCACCATCGAGCACCGAAAAGGATCTCAGAACGTCGTACCCGATGCACTTTCGCGAGTGCATGGAGTCAATGCTCTGATTTCCGAGGTTTCAATGTTGACAGATCCCTGCGATGTGTTGCATATAGATCTTGAGGATCCTAGCTTTAAATCTACGGAATACCTCAAGCTCATAGATAGCATCGAAGAACAAAAAGATAAGCTACCTGATCTTCAAGTGTCGGAAAATTTCGTCTACAAGAAGGTCAAACATTGCACAGGTAATCCGGTAGAGGATGACCTCGTTTGGAAGCTTTGGGTTCCTCAATCTCTAACCGAACGATTGATCGCACTCGCTCATCAGCCACCAAGAGCTTCGCATGGCGGTATCGCTAAAACCTTGTTCCGACTACAGCGTCAATTCTTCTGGCCTAACATGGCAGCCCAGGTGAAAGCATTCATTGGGAGGTGCGACATCTGTAAGGCCACGAAAGCCCCAAATGCCAACCTGAGGCCTCCGATGGGTAAAGCATTTTTGGCTGAGAGGCCCTTCCAGATGTTGTACATCGACTTTTTGGGTCCGTATCCTCGCTCGAGAGACGGGAACACGCATATTGTGATTGCGCTGGACCAATTGACTAAGTTTGTGGTGGTGAAAGCTCTTCGCAAAGCAACAACAGATACGGTGTTGAAGTTTTTACAGGAACAGGTGTTCTCCATTTTTGGGATCCCGGAAACAATACTCTCCGACAATGGTAAGCAGTTCACAAGCCGTGAGTTTGAGAAGCGAATGACATCGTTGGGGATAAACCATGTTCGAACCGCCGCATATTCCCCGCAAGCGAACGCCAGTGAAAGAGTCAACCGGTCAATTCTTGCAGCAGTCAGATCCTACATAGATCCAGACCAAAGAAACTGGGATTGTAACTTACAGTCAATAGCCAGTGCCCTCCGAACAACGATTCATTCAGCGATAAACATGTCGCCGTATGAAGCGTTGTTTGGACAAAGCTGTATAGAACATGGGTCCGACTACAAGTTGCTCCGCAAAATTAACGGGTTGAACAACTCTAATGTGGAAGTTGTTTCGAAAGCTGCGCAAATGAACATCTTGCACGCCTATATAAAGAATGCATTGGCGAATGCCCACTCCCATTATGAGCATACCTACAATTTGCGGAGCAATAACGTCAAGTTTGCCGAAGGAGATATAGTCTTCCGAAGGAATTACGCTTTGAGTGACGCTTCAAAAAAGTTCTGCGCGAAACTAGGGCCAAAATTCGTAAAAATGAAGATTGCTAAGGTCGTAGGCAATAATCTGTACGAATTGGAAGATCTACAAGGAAAGAAAGTAGGCCTTTTTCACTGCAAGGATTTGAAAAAATGAAAATGGCGAAAGCCCGGCTGCAGTCTGTGCATGAGACACGTAGGAAGTAAAGAAAAATAATAAATAAGGTTTCTTCTCTTCTTCTTTCAGTTCGTAAGAACTCACTGAAAGAAGAAGCTTTGTAGGAAACCTAAAATAATAATAATAAATCATAATATAATAATATCATAATATAAAATAACATAATACTAATAATACATAATAATAATCATCATAATCCATAATAATATAATATCAATATAATAGTAATCATATAATAAACCAGTAATAATAATCTTAATAATAATTCACTATACGCATAATACCTACAAATAATAATGATACCTACCTAAGAAAAAAAAAATAATACCACCTAATAATAATATACTTATAATCATAATACCTACAAATAAGAATAATACCTATAATACAAATAATACTACCTAATAATAAATAGTACCTACTAATAATAATCATACTTATAATAATAATCATACTTATAGATAACTTATAACTAATAATAATAATAATAATAATAATAATATTAATAATAAATGGGTCTAATTCGGCGCTCACGACTGTTTTAACCCAAATAGAAACATAACACGATCGCAAAATAATAAATTGTTAAACAACACCTCATCCATCAGTCCATATGATGCTCCGTTCTTTAATCACACCACTGCCTAGACCCCCGCTAGAGCACAGTAAACTATAAAAGGACCGTTGGCCAAAAACAAACTGTCAACCAACAAATTGCCAAAAAAAAGTGCTGGAAAAGAGGCGGAGCATCACTATGGCCATGGGAAATAATTATCATTTGCAATAAAAGCAATTCATTCCATAATAAGCAGTGATACGGGCGAGGCAAAATAATTAAAAGTGGAAATACATGCGGAGACGATCGAGAAAAAGAAAGAAAAGACACCCGGAAACATTTACGCTATCGTCGGCAGCGATTATTCGGTTCGCCAAAAATTTAACCAATTTCAAAGTGACCAGTGACAAAATTATTAATTTCGAATTTTAAACGAAACAAAAAAAAAATAAAACAAATAAAAAGAAAGTGTAAAATTGGTTCCATATAGGTATACATACATACATATAATACCTACCAGTGCAGTGTATCCGGAAAGGAACGATCTTCAAATTTATAATATTATAAAGAAAAAAATAAATATATATATATACATATAAATAATACTCTTCTGTGCCTCGTGCTTATAAAAAGAAATTATACCTACATATTTCTATAAAAAAAAAAAAAATAAAATATATATACTTACCCGTGCTTAGTGACCTCTAAAAATAAAATATATATATATACATACGTACCTACCTGTGCCCCCCCCCCCCGTGCCTCCAACAAGAAAAGATATATATACATATCCAATACTTACCCGTGCGCAGTGACCCCTGAAAAAGAAAAGAAAAATACATATACTTACCTGCCAGTGACCGTGCATTACAAAAAAAAAGGAAAATACTTACATATAGATACTATACTTACCCGTGCTCAGTGACCCCTAAAGGAACGATATAGATAAATACCTACCTGTGCCCATTATCATCATCATCAGCAGCCGTAGCAGCAGCAGCAGCATCGCCGCAGCAGCAGCAGCCGTAGCAGTACCCCCAAATTTTTCCCTGTAAAAGTGCATATAGTGTCCCAGTGTACCTTTCCTAAACCTACTCCATAAACATACATACCTATACCTACTTTTTATTTCCCTCCAGATTTTTGTTCGTGTAATCCCAAGTGTGTGAATTCGTGTAGTGTTAAGTTTGTGTTTAATTATAAGTTTTTTTTTAAAGAAAAAAAGAAAATACCTAAATTTAAATATAAAAAAAAAAAATGAAAATAAAAGAATAAGTTAAATGTGAAAAAAAAAGAAAGTAAAATTACAAAACCGAAACCAATTAATAAAATATAAATCTTCAGAAAAAGGATTCATTGCAGGTGGAGGAGCAACCCGGCGACGTAGTGCACTACAGTGGGGCTGCCCACACATTTTGTAAGAAAAAAAAAATTAAGTAAGTTATTTTCTTCTTTTTTTTTACTCTTACCTTTTTTTTTTATTTTGATGATATTCGTTGAATATTTGTGGTATATGATACCAGATGGTTTTTTTTTCTCTTTTATTATTTTTTTATTCATATTCAATTTTTGATTATTATTTTTGTTTTTATTTAATTTTTATTAAATTTTCAAGTGATTTTTATTTAATTTTATTTAACTTTATTAAGGAATTTTAAATTTTTTTTTAGTATAGTGTATTTTATAGTAATTGGTATTTAATTTTAATAATTTAGAATAAAGAATTTTTATAACGATTCGAAAGAAAAAAAAAAAAAAAGAAATGGACTTTTCTTGACTGAATTTTCAGTTGGATTTTCGGGTTCTTTTTTGAGTTTATTTTGGATTTGGGAAGGCGGTTGTTTTCTTCCTTTTTTTTTATATAGCTAGGATGGCCAGCTAAATACTCGAGGACTGAGGTGAGGGTGACGCACCTGGGGTAAAGTGCGTTAGGCGGAGCAAAAGGGTGAGTTAGGGGCTACTACAAAAATAGGAGGTTGTAGTAGCCAAGGTGGTATCCGATGGATACAAAGGGTGGGCAAATCCTCCGAGGGTCAACAACATCTACGACCCTCCCCCTCTATAGGGATCACTCTACCCAACCCAAGGACAGTTCGGGTCTCCATATTTTTTTTAATTTTATATATTATGGCATGAAGTCGTAACCCCGTCCAGTGCTACGGTGGCAAGAACCCCCCCGTCGGCGAGCTAGTCTGTGCGGATGCAAGCATGCCAAGCTACCGTGGCCTGGACACCCTCTCCTTTCTGCTGCCAGGATCAGCCCCGGGAGCCTGTAGCTCGAGGTTGTAATGGTAGTAAGGAAGGGAGAGGTTTACACCCGAGTGGTTTCGTTACAAGCTTTTGAAGAAAACAAGCGACATAGTAAGGCTATGGAGGCAGTCGCTATTCAAGGGAAGGGGTTATACTTGAAACCATATAAAAATGGTCTTGGTTTATTTCTAAACACATCTAATACAAAAAACTGATTGATTTGCTGCCTAAGATACCCTTAAATAATCATGATATTCTGCGGTTTGGAAAGAAACATCTCAAGCACTTTAGAGGAGTTTTTATGCGAGACTCATTACCAAAAACCTCTATGGATCAAGAGTGTGGCGTTATAAATTTGGATAGTGAAGCTGGTATGGGTACTCATTGGGTAGCATATATTAGAAATAAAAAATATAATATTATAAAGTATTTTGATAGTTTTGGTAATTTGAGACCACCAACTGAAGTAATAGACTATCTTGGGAATCAAATAAATTATAATTATATTCGAGAACAAGATTTTGATACATTTATATGTGGACATTTATGCTTAAGATTTTTATTAGACCAATGTTGTAATGTTTTCAAAAGTTTAAATAAAAAATGAATAAAACCATGTGAAATCATTAAAACTGTCTCATTTTTCTTTTAACCAGGATGTCGCTAACATTAACATTAAGTGGTAATGAATCAAGTCTCAATGCAGAATATTTTCCACCAATTGTACTGAAATCTAATTATGTTTGCGGGCTTATAGATTTTCAAACTTATAACTCTATACCAAATGTAGATGAGTTTAATAATTTAATACATGTGGGCGATAAAGTTATCTCGCTTCCTATTGGTTCATATGAGATAGAAGATATAAATAATTTAATACAAACAAAACTTAATGATATTAACAAAAAAAAAAAAAAATTTAAAAAAAAGTGAATTTAAAATCAAGGCTAATAAACACTCTAAAATGTGAAATTTTTAGCTCGGAAGATATTGACTTCTCTAAACCGAATTCAATTGGATCTCTTTTAGGATTTAGTAAGAAGCTGCTGAAGGCAAATAGGCAATATGAATCAGATCTCTTCGTCGATATAAATAGAGTTAATGCCATACGCATTGAATGTAATATTATAGATGGAACGTATATAAACAATCAACCTGCTCATATTTTACATGAATTTGCTGTTAAAGTAAGTCCAGGCTATAAAATCATAGAAGTTCCGAAAAATGTCATTTATTTACCCGTAAACGTCAGACGAATAACATCGTTGTGTTTAAAGTTCATAGATCAAGACGGAAAAGTTATAAATTTTAGAGGAGAGACATTAACGGCTCGACTACATTTACAACCGCAGCCATGATTGTATATGAAAATATAATTACCGCAATCCCATATAAAAACAACGCCGAAAATAATTCATTACTCAATCAAGCTTCGAACTCAGCCGCGGTAACACATAAATCTTACAAAACATAATCAGGATTTTTTACTCTCATTGGGGTATATCATAAAATATTGAAAATCAAAAACAAAATATAACAATATGTTAAACATTTTCCAAGAGCCCGAAATCTATGAAAGTGTTTCTAAATATGAATATCATACTTACTCACCATATCAAAACAATTTTGAAAAAAATGACATCGTTCAGATTTGCATACAACACCAAAATCTTAATGTTCTTCCTTCGGAAAGTTTTCTATATGTTGAAGGGCCACTATCGAAGACAGATGGAAAAGAAATAGTCAGCACAAGTCTTGTAAACAATGCAATGGCTTTTCTCTTCGACGAAATACGTTATGAGCTGAATGGAAAGGAAATTGATTACAATCGAAATGTGGGGATTACAACAACAATCAAAAACTATTTATCGTTGACAAAAAATGAGAGTGATATGCTTTTAAATGCTTCATGGTCTCCTGATTCAGATATTTATTTGAATCCATTTCATTTTAACTACTGCATTCCATTGAATAAGCTTTTGGGGTTTGCCGAAGATTATAAAAAAAATTATTCCCAATGCTCGTCATGATCTAATTCTCACACGTTCTAGGATGGATGAAAACGCTATAATCTCCCCAACTGATGAAAATGTACAAGTAAAACTACATAAGGTACAGTGGAGAGTACCACACGTGACTTTATCAGATTCCATGAAATTAAATCTATATAAATCTATAAATGCTAATAGTTTTATGAAAATTGCTTTCCGAAACTGGGGTCTCTATGAGTATCCCATGTTATCAAGCTCTGACCATCACATCTGGAACGTTAAAACAACAACGCAAATAGAAAAACTTCGATACATTGTAATTGCACTACAAACTGGGAAAAATAAAAATCTAGCTGCTGATCCTACAACGTTTGATCATTGTAATCTAACAGACTTAAAAGTGTATCTAAACTCTGATGTATATCCTCATGAAGATCTTAATATTTCTTTCGAAAGAAATAGATACAGCTTGTTCTATAAAATGTATACGGATTTTCAAAGAACTTACTACAATAAAACCTACACTGAACCTTTACTTTCTTGGGATCTATTTAAATCCCGTGCTCCAATTTTTGTTATAGACTGCAGACATCAAAATGAGACTTTGAAAACAGGACCTATCGATATACGCTTGGAGATGAGAACATCAAAAAACATTCCTGCAAATACTTCAGCTTATTGCCTCATGCTTCATGATCGGATTATTGAATACAATCCACTTGATCAAGTTGTTAACAGAATTTTCTAAGGATTATTATTATATTGTAATTTATCAATGTAAACCTAAAAATAAAACCAGAAAATATATAAATAAAATATAATATTATTAAAAAAAAAAGAAGCATGTGTTATTATTCAAGATTTGCTCATTCCATCTAATTTACATCACCACTTCAAAATAATATAGGAATATCATAACATTTGTATGTTTATTCATTTGCTATTAAGGGTAGGAAAGTATTCATATACAGGATATGATCCTAAATGTTGTATTACTCATTGCAAAAGGTTTCTTTGGGGTGAAAATTAACTAATGAAAAGAAGTATTGGGGTGATAATGCATGCTTATAACATATTGATTGCTAATAGTAGATCAATAGAGTTTTTCACCGCATTCATTCATGTGGCTACCCTTATCATAAATTTATATTGTTGACACTTGGGGTATCATCGGTGTAAATAAGGAAGCAGTAGAATAAATTTATGTATTGCGATCATCATGAATACATATTTTAATTGTCGGCATCCGTCCCTATAGATAAAATAATGTGTTGACCTTATTGACATACATTTGTATTCCGCAATAAAAATAACCCCTGGACCATTTTTCAGGATTTTAATGATAAGGGCCAGGGTTTAGTAATATTATTGACATGATGCTAGCAAAGCAATAGATAAAGGTATAGCCCTATTAGACAAATGTATGATATGATGTCTTTTATTACACTAATTATTGCCTCAATCCGGGAAAAATCCTAAAGCAATAACTATAGATGGTCAAGTCCTATAAGTCAGATGAGTAACATGATGGTAGCGACAATTCTTTTCTCTCTTCACTCATATGGACCATCTTTTCTGAAAAAAAACTTAACTCTTAAACATCATGTTCTGTTCATGATTTTGTTCAGTTTCCTATGGTGATTTTTGCGTTCCGAACGTGAATTTTACGTTTTTGCGTATTAACGTGAACGTTAATTTTACGTTCTTACGTTCTAACGTTAACGTGAATTTTACGTTTTTTGCGTTTTAACGTGAACGTGAATTTTACGTTGTTTACGTTTTAACGTGAACGTGAATTTTACGTTTTAACGCGAATTTTACGTTTATTGCGTTTTAACGTGAACGTGAATTTTACGTTGTTTGCGTTTTAACGTGAACGTGAATTTTACGTTTTTACGTTCTAACGTGAACGTGAATTTTACGTTTTTACGTTCTAACGTTTGCTAAGCATGGTCTAGAACGTTAGTTTTCATATACAAAGGTTGTGCTATCCAAAAAATCCAACTATGAAAGTATATCCCACAACCAATTTATCACTGAAAATCCAATCCCACAACCAATGTTGAAATGAAAAAAAATATAGATGGTGCTAGAAGATGCCGGTATTTAGCATAGATCAGAAGCCTGGTGATGCCGGTGCACCGGTGATTAGCATAGATCAGAACCCTGGTGCAGCACCGGTGCACCGGTGTTCCAGAACCCTCTAGTTACAACTACTTATACAGATGTCTCATCCCCATAGAAGAAAATGTCCCATATTTTTTTCAATACTCCTTGGCTATCAACCGACAAAAAGCTTTTTGTCGGTTGATCGTCAAGCACAAAAAGCTGTTTTTGATTTCACATATTGGCTTGCCAGTATGCCTGTTCAAAGCTATGTGTCTAACTATAAAAACAACTTTGAAGATTGTTTTTTCTCTCAATTCCATGTCCATAGAGGCAAAGAAAAACAGAAACTGTTGTTTTGGTTTCGATGATCTTTTGGTACCGATGTTACCATATTTCAGTTGCTATTTTTCAAGCGATGTAGGTATTTTATGCTATTTATGCTATTTATTATTGAATATGAAAATAAAAACCATAGTTATTAATTTTTCCATGTTATATTTTACTATATCAAATAAAACAATATACATATGTTGAAAATACATTTAAGAAAGGAAGAGAAGATGAGTTAGGTGCAAGACATTTTAAAAATAATTTGTATGGATTCCTATGGTAACACTGATGCAAATGTACGTGCGCCGAGCCGCTGGTGCGCGTATGAGGTTTAGTTTTGGTTGCCTTCCTTATTTTGATTTTTTTTGATACATACATATATTTAACGCATGTGTGTATGTCATGTATCCATAGATATATATGACAAAAGGGTAAGTTTCAATTTCGGTCTTTCTGTTGTTTGTTGATGGTTTCTTTGTTGTCCTATGCAAAACGTAAGTTGCGTATTTAGTGAATTTAAACAGGTGTAGGTAGGTACTCATGTAAATAATTTCGATACAAAAAAGAGGCTCGGATGTGACCCACACTGATAACTTACTATTGATGCCCGCTTAAATTTTTCAATTTTTTTTTTTTTATTTGGAAAAAGTATCAGGGTTGTTGCGGATGTAAAAATTTTGACATCCGCGGATGCGGATGCGGATTTTTCGAGACTCACATCCGCGGATGCGGATGCGGATTTTAGAATTTATTAAATAAAAACAATTTTAAGTCCGTAAATAAAGGAAAATTTTATTGATTATCTTTGCGTTTAATAATTAAATTTAAAAATGGGTGAGTTATATTTAATAAAAAGCAAGATTGCAGCCTTCTCAGACTGCAATCTCTTTCTTAGTGGATCGTATATTAATCCAGCTCCACTTAATAGTTGTTCGCTGGGAACACTAGCTGGTGGAGGTGATAAATACCTCAGTGCAACTTTGGAGAGTCTTTTAAAGTCTGTTTGATGGATTTTCCACCAATCAAGTGGATTATTATCTCGAATTCTAGTCTTTTTTTATTTCGGTAACATGCTAACTCCCTTCGGAGAAGTGCTTCGGGACTAGCGTTATCAGATTCTCCTTCACCTTCGTCTTCAGTTGATGAATCTAGCATCATTGCCATATCGCTTCCGAAGCAAGCCTTGTAACTTAAACCAGACGTTCCTGGTTCCAAATGTAAAGACTCATCCATTTTCTTCTTTTTTGTGTTGTTTAAATTTGGTGACAACGTAGGAGAACTGGTGCTTAATGGATCATTTATCATCTTTAGAATTACATCTTTTATTCTTTCCTCGGTGATGGGTTTGAAAAATGTATGCTTATAGCGAGGGTCTAAGTATGTTGAAATCGCATACAAATCGTTGTCTTGCAAAGATGAAAATTTTGAAAATTTTTACAAATTTGAAAAAAAAGCGTTTAAAAACATCCGCATCCGCAACAAACTCCGCATCAGTTTATGCGGATGCGGTTGCGGATGCGGATGTTGGAATTATTGCGAATAATCCGCAATTGCGGATGCTGATGCGAATATTCGCAACATCCCTAGTAAGTATGCAAAAATATAAATTTAAGCTGTTTTCTGTGGAAATAGATGTATCGAAAAGTTAAATTAATATATTTTGAAAGGAGTTTGGTTTCTCTAAAATAAACATTGTCTTAAAATGTTACAAAACATTAACAACAATATTTCTATGGGGCAGAGTACGATAACTTTGGCGACAAAGTTTAATGACGGATTTGTATAGAACAGTTAAAAACAAGCATTTTTTACTACAGAAGGGGGAAGTCTATCTCCCCCCGTTTAGGCAGTAGGGGCAATTTAAAAAAATATGTACATTAAATGGAAAAAATAATTAAAAAATAACGGTAATACTTACAATTAAGTATTATACCCTTTTTTAAAGCCAACATTTTTGTCTATTAGCTTGTTTTTAAATCAAGTCAAAACTATGCATAGTTTTTGAAAAACATTGTTTTAAACTAAAAATGTATGCAAAAAAAATTAAAAACAAAAAGGTTTAAAGTGTAGTTTTCAAAACTTTCAAATTATCTACTGTTTTTTTTTATAATTCATTGCTCTTATTTGTTTTTGATCAAAAACTGAAAACTAGATGACTTTATGTCTTCTAGTTCTTGAGAAAATTGAAAATTACCAAAAAAAATATTTTAATTAAATCACTTTTTCCTTGCTTAAGTATTAACGTAGTCTTATTTTGATAGTAATAATCGAATATGGATTAAGATACACCTAGGGTAAATTAATTTTTCTTAAATCCAGCTTATTTAAATGCAAAAGAAACTTTGCATGCACCTCATCTTGCACCCACCGAACTGTAACGAACTAGATGTTGTACCTCACCTTCCTTTACCTTACCACCATTACACATTACAACCCCTAGCTACAGGCTCTAGAGGCTGATCCTGGTAGCAGGAAGGTGAGGGTGTCCAGGCAACGGCAGCTTGGCATGCTTGCATAAAGCACGAGTAAGTATAGTTATACATTTATGAAAAAAAAAACTTTATCACCATTCACCAATTTTACAATATATGTTTTGTTTTTTTTTTTTTTGTTTGTTTGGAACTTGAAATTAATAATGTTTTAACTTTGGTCACAATACATTTTATGATGAAATTTGTTAAACTATTTTTTTTGCGAACCGAAGATTCAAAGCAGACGATAAATGTTTCGGGGTGCACTTTGCTTTCCTTTTATCGATCGGTGATGTTCTTTTTAATTGTTTCACGCTCGCCCGTTTCACTGCCAATTATGCACTTTTAAGTTGTAACGTACCTCGTGCTGACATCGAGTAAGGGATGAAATATAAAAATCCCAACCCTCTAAACCATACACTCCGTACACTACCGGTAAGTCTTGAAGCTTACAGGGACTCCAAAACTGTCCTGGCAGCAAAGTGTATGGGTGCCCAATTTCCTTACCGCGGCATGCTTGCATGGCCAAAGGTTAGCTCGTCGGGTTGTCGGGGTTCTTTTGGTTTGGAAATTGGACGGCCGTTACGTATTTTTCATGCCGTTTAAAAATTCGTACTATAATATACGCGGAGCTGACTTGTCCTTGTTCTTGAATATATGTTTTATGTCCCTGTGTGTGTGAGGAGAGCTAGATGTTCTGCCCTCTGAGGATTATCCCACCCTTTTGTCATACAATCTCACTCTATGAGCAAGACCATGCGACCAACCTGGTTACCAAGACCTCAACTATTTTGGTAACCCCAAACGATTATGAAAACATAATCTTATGTTCTCATTTTATCTTACGCCTCCGTTATCGCTTAGCCCTTTTTGTCGGAGCTACATCCACCTAAAAGTTACAAAATGCCTAAACCATAATCATGGTTTCCAAAGCTAAATTAAAAATTCGACAAACAAAAAAAATTACAGAAATACGTCATCACATCGGTTTCAATATAAAGAAAAGAAAAGGAGTGAAAGAAATTAGGCAAACCTATTTGTCTCAGAAAAAAAAATCTCAAATTCCAAAAACGTTTCTCAATTTCGAAATACAATGGCAAGTAATATTTTATTCAAAATCGATTAATTTAGATAAGGACAATACTAAGAATTTAATTGAATATTTAGCCTAAAGAAATTTCAAATCTTTTTATCTCAACTATAAATAAAAATATTACAAAAAAACTGAAACATCTAAACTATGTAAAAATAAAAAAAAACTTAAATTTTTCCAATTAATTTAGTTATAATTATTTATAATGATTTTTCAAATATTTATCTCACAGTTTAATAAAATTTAATTTATTCTCTAAATTCTCTTGTTCGTTCAAATAAAGTATTAAGTTAAAGATCACTTACCGCATTATATTGCATATTTTTATGGGTTACACAATTTGGTGTACTTTTACTTTCATCTGATTTACTAATGATTGGTCCATTCCTCCTGATGTTGTGCACAGCATCGCAGGATGGTTTTATGTTGTTGCAGAACACTTTTATATAGCTAGACTTTAAAGGTTTAGAAAAAAAAACTTAATTTGAACGAATTTGATTTTTACATGAAGTTATGAGAAAAAAAAAAGAATCTTTTCTTTTTGGTTTGTCAGGTATACTAATGTATACTGATATTTTTTTTTTAATTTTAGGATCTTTTTTTTTTCACAAGAAGAATGAAAGAAATTCGTTACTTAGCTTTTAATTAAGATTAATTTGTTGACTACTATAGTTAAGTTAATAGTTTGTGTGATTGGATGTATGTAGATATGTGGATGCTGTTTTTAGGAATCCTGGATGAAACTGGAGGATTTTGATGGTTGTATGTATGTTGTAATTTGATGTCGTATGCATGTTCGTTTCAGCTTAATGCTTCTGAGTGAATGGATTGTTCTATGATGTTTCTGAATGTAATTATGAATATTTGAACGATGAGCGTATAGATATGGAGGTTCTGAGGGTTTGGAAAAAATGTTCGGGAAAATGTCCGGAAAAATAATTCGAAGAGTGTTAGAAAAATGATCAGTAATGTGGCCGGAAAAATGTTCGATGAATGTTTTGTAGAATCTTAGAAAAAGTTTCTTAATGTTTTGTAGAATGTTAAAAAAAATTTCTTAAAAGTTTTGTAGAATGTCAAGGTGGAACTTTTCTCGAAGGTTTTTTTTTTTTTTTTCCTCCTGTGAGCCAATTTTTGTTTCCCTTTTTTATAGTGCTTAGTTGTGAAGTGTGGTTGAGCCTTATGTCTCGCAGTACGGTATCGTGTAGCGTGGAGTGCCAAGAAAAATACCACCTTGACCAAGTGATTTACTATTTTTAACCAGAACCAGAACAATACACTTAATTTTTAGGTGTCTAAGTAAATCGTAACGATCGATTTGTGGATTCCTACTGGAACACCTGGTTTTAAAAAAAAAACCCACAAGGAATAGGTATAAGGGAAAATTCTTTCTTGCACTGATATTTTCTTAAGACCGATATCTCACCTTTTGTTTTATGTTTTATTTTATTTTGCACTTTATATGGAATATATTTCTTATTTGATTGAAGACTTCTTACAATAACTTGTAAAATTTGTATGTTGCGGACAAACTATTTTTTTGTACAGACTCACAATCTT
Organism: Eupeodes latifasciatus; assembly: GCA_920104205.1. Lineage (NCBI taxonomy): Eukaryota > Metazoa > Arthropoda > Insecta > Diptera > Syrphidae > Eupeodes > Eupeodes latifasciatus. The sequence continues at coordinate 53,018,693 of OV049927.1, forward strand.
TTATCATTCAACACTTCTTATAGCTTTAGAAAAAAAAACCAAAAAGAACGATTTTCGGGTTAAGCACTGGTATTTATACCCTCGACCTACCCTGATTCTTCCACACATACATTCAACTAAAATAAACATGGACGTACATTTTCAGTTTCCGATTTACAATTTTCTTTATGAATTTTAACCAGAAAAATCCAATTTTTATATCAAAATTCATTTCTTTTTTTTCTAAAAATAGGTGTTAGGTTTCCAAAATATTTTAGTTAAAATACTTTGATTAAAAGAAAATGTACAGGCTTTATTTAGAATGTAGGTGTACATTTTTCGGATTTCGAAACTTCGGCTAATTTGGCCTTGAAATTTTTTTGATGTTTCTGATGTTTTTCAGCTGTTTTTGTTTTCGATCTTTAACTTGCTTTCACAAACTTTTCAATTTATGCTTCGCAAAATTTAGGGTGTCTCGTAGTACAATGGGTCGAGACTCCGGTCCCAAGCCAATCGTACCCGGTTCGATCCCTAGTGCGTACACTAACAATTTTTGTTTTATTTGTACAACTTTTTATATTACAATTTTTCATTTCCTTAACTTTTATTTATTATTATTATTTTTTTTTTTTCAAATTATGGAAATCAACATTATCTAAGAAAACTACATATTAGGTATTAGATTTATAAATTTAGCATTAGAAACAAGTAATAATAATATTTTACTCCGCCTGCGAATATGCAACTATTTCAACGTTAAATTTATGATGTAATAAAAATCTAATCTTCCACAGCTTCTAAAACTTTTTTACCTACTATTCTTAAAAAAATAAACTAACAAATCGAGTTCGATCCTCGACTTTTTCGTTATGAGAAAAGGATGAAGTTCTTTGTTTTGACATAATTTCCCTGCTATGGTCTAGCTGGTAGTTGAGACCACAGGTTTCCTACACAACTTTTTCATTTCGTGAGCTTTCAAAGCTTACAAATGAAAATGGAAAGAAACCTGTATTTTAAGTGTAGAGAAGAAAAAAAACTAAAACCCACACCCGAACAAGTGTCTCATGTTCAGACTGAGCTAGCCAGGCCCTTATTTATTCTTTAAGGTCTTTCGAGTGGAAAACGCCTATTATTTGTCCTTGTTCGTTCTCGAGCTCATATGAATGATTACCTACAACTCTGACTATTTTTGCTTTCAGAAATTTAGGACATAGTTTAGCATTCCTTTTCTTAAACGCATCGCTTAAGATAAAGTTTCTTCTATAGACTATATCACCGACTTTGAAATTTGTGGCCTTACTTCTGGTATTATATTTTTGCCCATATTGCGAGTGTGCCTTTTCAAGCTCCTCCTTAATTTTAGCATGTAGCATGTTGATTTTCGAAGACCTAGGAATTACATTTAACTCCGAGCTGTTTACTTTACCTAATTTTCTTAAAAGCTTGAAATCTGAACCATGTTCGATCATCTTTTGGCCGAACAACGCCTCATACGGAGATACTCCAATTGCAGAGTGCACCGCGGTACGCAGAGCACAACCAATGGCTGGTAGGTGGGTATCCCACTCTCTCTGATCTTGCTTAAGATATGATCTTATCGCTGTGAGTATGGAGCGATTTACTCTTTCGCTAGCGTTAGCTTGAGGGGCGTATGATGCTGTTCTGATGTGCCGTATGCCTAACGATTCTAAGTATTTTGTGAAGGATGCGCTAGTAAACTGTTTTCCGTTGTCCGTCATTAAGGACTCCGGTACTCCGAACAAACAAAATATGTTTTCATGTAAGAATTTGATTGCAGCTTCGGAAGTTGCGCTTCGCAAAGCTTTTACGGTGACAAATTTAGTCAATTGGTCTAGAGCAATAATGATATACGTGTTGCCTTTTTTGGAACGTGGATATGGACCAAGAAAGTCTACATAAAGGTGTTGGAAAGGGTAGTCGACGGTGAACGCTTTTCCCATTTGTTCTCGTAAAATTCGATTTGATGATTTTGATGTTTTACATGTTTCACAACTGTTTAAAAATGCCTTGACTTGAGAGGCCATATTTGGCCAAAAGAACCTTTGTCTGAGACGGTATAAAGTTTTGGCTATTCCTCCATGTGCAGCTTTAGCTGGCTGATGAGCCAGAGAAACGAGATGGTCTGTTAGCAACGACGGTACCCACAACTTCCATGTTTGGTCATCTTCAAGTGGATTACCTGTACTATGGTTAACCTTCTTGTAAACGAAACCGTCCGAAACAAGAAGGTCAGGTAGTTGGTGTTTTTGTTTTTCGATGCCATCAATTATCGTCAGATATTCGTCCGATTTGAAAGCGGGATCTGTAAGATCTAAATGAAGGACATCAGAAGGATCGATTGAGAGAGCTTCCAAGCTCACTGCATCTGATGAATGAACCCTAGAGAGAGCATCAGGCACCACATGCAGTGAACCTTTTCGATGCTCGATTTCAAAGTCATATCCTTGAAGTTTTAGGGACCATCGGGCTAACCTACCACTCAGATTTTTCTGTCCCATCAGCCATTTCAGGCTTGCATGGTCTGTTATAATTTTAAACTTGTAACCTTCAATATACTGACGAAATTTTTCTACCCCCATCACTGCTGCTAAACATTCTCTTTCAGTCACGCTGTAATTCCTTTGTGCGCCATTCAATTTGTGTGAGTAAAAGTATATTGGGCGTTCTACTCCATTTTCGTCTAGCTGACATAACACACATCCGATTCCTGAATCTGATGCGTCACAAAGTATAATAAACGGTTTAGAGAAATCTGGATAAAAAAGAACAGGAGATGTCGTAAGCATGTCCTTTAAAATTTCGAAAGCCTTAATAGCGTCATTGCCAAATTCAAATTGTACCCCCTTTTTCAAGGTATTCGTTATAGGTGTAGCCAGGGTAGCAAAATCTCGAATAAATCTCCTATACCATCCTGACATACCCAAAAATCTGCGGACTTGGCGTGGTGTAGTCGGAACTGGAAAATCTCGAATTGCTGCTACTTTATCTTTATCCGTTTTTAAACATCCGTTACTAACAACATATCCTAAAAACTTCAATTCTTTGTAGCAAAACTTCGATTTTTTGACATTGATCGTAAGGTTAGCTACGCTTAACCTACTAGCAAGTTGCATTAGAATTTTGATATGTTCGTCGAAAGTACGCGAGATAACTAAAAGATCGTCTACATATGGGAAGACGTTTAGCTTAAGCTCAGGTGTCATCACCTTATCCATAAGCCGACACATTCGTTGGACACCACCACTTAGACCAGGAGGCATTACTACAAATTCTAACAAAGGCTTTCCAGGTACCGTGAAGGCTGTTTTTTCCCTAGATGACTTTTCTAATGGGATTTGTAAGAACGCATCTTTGAGATCAATGCTCGAAATAAAGACCGCATCTTCAACCCTCGATAAAAGACCCTCAATCGGATGAAGCGGATAGGCGTCATTCTTAGAGACAGCATTTACCTTTCTGTAGTCCAGGCATAAGCGATTTTTCCCAGGTTTACGCACTAGGACTACAGGAGAGCTCCATGCACTATTACTCTCTTGAATGATACCCATCTTCATCATACGATCCAGTTCTGCAAACATTAGTTCTTGGATAGCGGGAGAAACGGGATAATGCCGCTGCTTTATGGGCTTGGTATCACCGGTGTCAATGAAGTGCTCTTCTAAGGAGGTCCGACCTAGACCATGTATGGCAAACGACGGAAACATTTTTATTACTGCTTGAAGTCTCCTCGACTGTTCTATTGTCAACTCGTGTGGTTCAAAACAATTACGAATTGTATCTTTGTCTGGTCTGTCCGATGCTATCTCAGAAATTATTTGTGGTGCTAAATTAAATGCTAACCAAAAATTTATACCTAAATACAATGGTTGCTTCAATGATGGAACTACGAAGACTTCAATATCTTTACTAAGACCTTTATAAGTTATCGATGTTGTAAACTTTCCTTCAACAGTTTGATTTTTTCCATCCGCTGTTTTAACTTTAGATGTAAAGTCTTCGCACGGAACGCCCCATTTCTTCAGCAACTCTTGCCCACCTTGTCCTAAGCAACTAATACTAGCGCCGCTGTCAAGCAACCCCAACATAGTCTCTCCACAAATGGTCACCTCAGCATAAGGGCGGAGATCTCCATTTGTACAAAGAGTGATTGCTTCTACAGCCTTATGGATTATCTTTTTCGATATGACTTTTTCTCTGATTCTATGGATGTTTTTAGAAAGTGGTGTAGACCTAAGGCCAAAAATCCTTTTTCTAGCTGCCTCATACTCTAAAAGACGTTGGTGTAAAGATTTTCTAGGTAGATACTCTTTTTTTTCTGATTTTGTTTCCAATTCTTTAGGTTCGATTCTATTCGATCTTTTTACAATTTGAATTGCCTGCTCTTTATTTGGATTCAAATTATTTTCTATTGTCGATGTAGTGTTAATTCTAAAAATTTCATTTTCTTTTATTATTTCATTTCCCGATTTTTGTTCTGAGAGCAATAAGTTTCGGGAGCCCGATTGCTCTTTCGCAGGTTTCCCGGACATTTGGGATTCGGGCAATGTGGAGAAGTTGTGTCTTCCTTCCCACATTTATAACAAAACAGCGACCTTTGGTCCACTGGGCATTCTACATAACCGTGACCAACGGCCTTACAGTTCCAACATTTGTATAAACTTGAATCTTTTTTCAATTGTATTGCTTCAATTTGGCCATCATCTGGCTCTAACGAAGGATTAATTGTATCAAAGTCAACTTCGTTGACATATTTGCGCAACTGTGAAACTGCCTGAATCTTATTTCTCAAAGCATCTTGGTCGTAGATATATTTCTCAATCTTTCTACATACGTAGACCATTTCCTGCAAGTGGTGTGTTTGGTAGGTTAAAAGCAATTCGCCCATTCTCCTACGCACATTTTGCTTAATAAGACTTATTAATTCAAAGTCTGGTTTTGGAACAGGAAGTCTTGAGTTTAATCTTTGCAAATCTACATAAAAGTCATCAAACTTCTCACTTGATCCTTGACGCCTATCGTATAACCTTTTTGACAATTCTGCATCACTTTCCAGAGTACGAAACTGGTCAATAAGAGCTACTCTCAAAGTACACCAATCAGCAGAAGGGTGTGATTTACTGTACAGCCAATACCAACTTTCGGCGAAGCCAGTAACAAAATGGTGAAAATTGAGATAAATATCATGCCAAGTTGCCCCATAACATTCTTTAAGACGCTCTAACCTGAACAGAAACTCATCTATGGGCATATTGGTGCTATCAAACTTGAGACCCCATCTATCACATCTAAAGAATTTAGAACTTGAATTAGAAGATCTACCTGACACGTTTGCATTAGCTTGGGAAGGTGGGATTGCTCCGGAAGCAATAATGGACGGGTCGCTGAGCCTTAAGTTATGAAGTTGAGCTAAGAAATCGTCAGCTGTAGCATTTGGTGATTGATGTGAATCCAAAACAGAAGTCTGGTGTTGTTGTTGTGAGTCTCGTTGAATGGGAGGATTAACTGAGACTGATTTTGGGGGAGCATCACTGGTCTTTTGCAAGTCATATTCGGTGGGAGACGCTGTTGCTGCAGAGTTTGAAGCTGCAACAGTAAGCTCTTGACGGATTTGAGCTGCCAACTCTTGTCTTATCAAAGCAGTTCTTCTCTCCAATTCTTGTTGCATATAAATCATATCTTCAGCTCTACCTAACCCTACTGTAGCAGAAACTATTCCTTGGACATAATTTGAAAATTCTCGTTCGCCAATGTCCTCTGAAACTTCTGTTTGATTTTGGGTGGATGTTTGATTATTTGGTGGAACTTTTGGGATAGCGCCTGTTGGATTTTGATTCCCTATGGTTGAACTTGCTGCGTCAGATACATTGGAGGCAGTTGAAGCCCTCTCCGCATTTGAAGCATCATTAGTCATGTTGATCGACCGATCATTGACACTAAAATTAGGGTTTCGATTCCGGCCATAATAGGTACCTTTCCTAGGAGGAAGACCCCTTCTCGACATGGTAAAACAAAAACTTAACACTCAAAAAGGAAAAAAAATATATAACTCAAGCCTCAAAATCACTGAAATTGAGCAGATGGAACAAATGTTTTCAACAAAAAAACTTAAAGCCTCAAACTCAAAATTGGTTCCAAAAACAAAACGGGACTTTATTCCAGAAAATTGAAACTCAAATTAAAAAAAAAACCGAATTAGTCGTAACAATAAAATATTGAGATTTCATGAAAATCGTATCGATATTTAAACTATAGAAATGAGTAATCCTAGTTCAGTCAAATCAAGATCCAAAATTGAAAATAACTCGAAAAAAAAAAATGTAATCAAAAATAAAAAAAAAATAAAATAAGATAAATAAAAAATATAACTTTCCTGTAGATATTTAATATTTAAATACAAAATATCCTCAACTATATTAAATTCAAAAAAAATCAAAATGTTTGTTTGTGTTCACTATTCATTGTGTAGGTGGATGTAACTCTGTTCTTAGGATACACCCGAGGCTAAACGACGAAGTTAACTTTGTTTAACTCACTCACATCAAGAAACAATGTCTTAGAATATTTTTACTGAGTATGCGTTGACGATTTGAGAAAATTAGTGCTTGGCTACAAAAGAAATGTAATTCAACATTTTCTTTTGTTTTGTTGAAACTAGAGATTTGAAAAAGAAGAAATTTAAATCAATCAAAAATTAAAGTGAAAAGTTGTTTAACTTCTGCAGCGAACTAGTCAGGCTCTAAGCCACGCTATCGGTCAAAGATCAAACACAATTCATCAAAAGGAAAAACTTTAACTAAAATAAACTAAATACTGAGCGGATTTGAAAGTAAAAATGCTTAAGTCTGCAAAAAGATAAAGGTCCGAAGCAACAGACTAGATGAGGATACCACCCATCTACTGGACATCTTTCCCAATATCAATTTGAGAGCTAATTATGTATATTGTTTTTTTTTTTTTTTTTTTTTTTTATTGCCGAGATAATTTTATTAGTATTATCTTTTCTTTGACAAGTATTTAACGTATACCAGCTGCAGACTAATTGAGGATCTCACCCAATTACTGGTCCAGTTCTCGAAAATCTTGTCAGGCAATATGACTAAAGAAAAATAACTAAAATTTAGTTATAAAGTTAATGAATGCACTAAGAATCTTGCTCGCACAAACGCAACGCTAAATTCAAGACAGTAAAAGTTTTTCTTTAAAAAAAACTTTACTAAAGGATGCGAAATCGATTGCCCCACGTTGGGCGCCACCTGTAACGTACCTCGTGCTGACATCGAGTAAGGGATGAAATATAAAAATCCCAACCCTCTAAACCATACACTCCGTACACTACCGGTAAGTCTTGAAGCTTACAGGGACTCCAAAACTGTCCTGGCAGCAAAGTGTATGGGTGCCCAATTTCCTTACCGCGGCATGCTTGCATGGCCAAAGGTTAGCTCGTCGGGTTGTCGGGGTTCTTTTGGTTTGGAAATTGGACGGCCGTTACGTATTTTTCATGCCGTTTAAAAATTCGTACTATAATATACGCGGAGCTGACTTGTCCTTGTTCTTGAATATATGTTTTATGTCCCTGTGTGTGTGAGGAGAGCTAGATGTTCTGCCCTCTGAGGATTATCCCACCCTTTTGTCATACAATCTCACTCTATGAGCAAGACCATGCGACCAACCTGGTTACCAAGACCTCAACTATTTTGGTAACCCCAAACGATTATGAAAACATAATCTTATGTTCTCATTTTATCTTACGCCTCCGTTATCGCTTAGCCCTTTTTGTCGGAGCTACATCCACCTAAAAGTTACAAAATGCCTAAACCATAATCATGGTTTCCAAAGCTAAATTAAAAATTCGACAAACAAAAAAAATTACAGAAATACGTCATCACATCGGTTTCAATATAAAGAAAAGAAAAGGAGTGAAAGAAATTAGGCAAACCTATTTGTCTCAGAAAAAAAAAATCTCAAATTCCAAAAACGTTTCTCAATTTCGAAATACAATGGCAAGTAATATTTTATTCAAAATCGATTAATTTAGATAAGGACAATACTAAGAATTTAATTGAATATTTAGCCTAAAGAAATTTCAAATCTTTTTATCTCAACTATAAATAAAAATATTACAAAAAAAACTGAAACATCTAAACTATGTAAAAATAAAAAAAAACTTAAATTTTTCCAATTAATTTAGTTATAATTATTTATAATGATTTTTCAAATATTTATCTCACAGTTTAATAAAATTTAATTTATTCTCTAAATTCTCTTGTTCGTTCAAATAAAGTATTAAGTTAAAGATCACTTACCGCATTATATTGCATATTTTTATGGGTTACACAATTTGGTGTACTTTTACTTTCATCTGATTTACTAATGATTGGTCCATTCCTCCTGATGTTGTGCACAGCATCGCAGGATGGTTTTATGTTGTTGCAGAACACTTTTATATAGCTAGACTTTAAAGGTTTAGAAAAAAAAAACTTAATTTGAACGAATTTGATTTTTACATGAAGTTATGAGAAAAAAAAAAGAATCTTTTCTTTTTGGTTTGTCAGGTATACTAATGTATACTGATATTTTCTTTTAAATTTTAGGATCTTTTTTTTTTCACAAGAAGAATGAAAGAAATTCGTTACTTAGCTTTTAATTAAGATTAATTTGTTGACTACTATAGTTAAGTTAATAGTTTGTGTGATTGGATGTATGTAGATATGTGGATGCTGTTTTTAGGAATCCTGGATGAAACTGGAGGATTTTGATGGTTGTATGTATGTTGTAATTTGATGTCGTATGCATGTTCGTTTCAGCTTAATGCTTCTGAGTGAATGGATTGTTCTATGATGTTTCTGAATGTAATTATGAATATTTGAACGATGAGCGTATAGATATGGAGATTCTGAGGGTTTGGAAAAAATGTTCGGGAAAATGTCCGGAAAAATAATTCGAAGAGTGTTAGAAAAATGATCAGTAATGTGGCCGGAAAAATGTTCGATGAATGTTTTGTAGAATCTTAGAAAAAGTTTCTTAATGTTTTGTAGAATGTTAAAAAAAATTTCTTAAAAGTTTTGTAGAATGTCAAGGTGGAACTTTTCTCGAAGGTTTTTTTTTTTTTTTTCCTCCTGTGAGCCAATTTTTGTTTCCCTTTTTTATAGTGCTTAGTTGTGAAGTGTGGTTGAGCCTTATGTCTCGCAGTACGGTATCGTGTAGCGTGGAGTGCCAAGAAAAATACCACCTTGACCAAGTGATTTACTATTTTTAACCAGAACCAGAACAATACACTTAATTTTTAGGTGTCTAAGTAAATCGTAACGATCGATTTGTGGATTCCTACTGGAACACCTGGTTTTAAAAAAAAAACCCACAAGGAATAGGTATAAGGGAAAATTCTTTCTTGCACTGATATTTTCTTAAGACCGATATCTCACCTTTTGTTTTATGTTTTATTTTATTTTGCACTTTATATGGAATATATTTCTTATTTGATTGAAGACTTCTTACAATAACTTGTAAAATTTGTATGTTGCGGACAAACTATTTTTTTGTACAGACTCACAATCTTTTATCATTCAACACTTCTTATAGCTTTAGAAAAAAAAACCAAAAAGAACGATTTTCGGGTTAAGCACTGGTATTTATACCCTCGACCTACCCTGATTCTTCCACACATACATTCAACTAAAATAAACATGGACGTACATTTTCAGTTTCCGATTTACAATTTTCTTTATGAATTTTAACCAGAAAAATCCAATTTTTATATCAAAATTCATTTCTTTTTTTTCTAAAAATAGGTGTTAGGTTTCCAAAATATTTTAGTTAAAATACTTTGATTAAAAGAAAATGTACAGGCTTTATTTAGAATGTAGGTGTACATTTTTCGGATTTCGAAACTTCGGCTAATTTGGCCTTGAAATTGTTTTGATGTTTCTGATGTTTTTCAGCTGTTTTTGTTTTCGATCTTTAACTTGCTTTCACAAACTTTTCAATTTATGCTTCGCAAAATTTAGGGTGTCTCGTAGTACAATGGGTCGAGACTCCGGTCCCAAGCCAATCGTACCCGGTTCGATCCCTAGTGCGTACACTAACAATTTTTGTTTTATTTGTACAACTTTTTATATTACAATTTTTCATTTCCTTAACTTTTATTTATTATTATTATTTTTTTTTTTTTTCAAATTATGGAAATCAACATTATCTAAGAAAACTACATATTAGGTATTAGATTTATAAATTTAGCATTAGAAACAAGTAATAATAATATTTTACTCCGCCTGCGAATATGCAACTATTTCAACGTTAAATTTATGATGTAATAAAAATCTAATCTTCCACAGCTTCTAAAACTTTTTTACCTACTATTCTTAAAAAAATAAACTAACAAATCGAGTTCGA
>OV049927.1:53031581-53127428 GCA_920104205.1 Eupeodes latifasciatus
GCACTGGCTATTGACTGCAAGTTACAATCCCAGTTCCTTTGGTCTGGATCTATGTAGGATCTGACTGCTGCAAGAATTGACCGGTTGACTCTTTCACTGGCGTTCGCTTGCGGGGAATATGCGGCGGTTCGAACATGGTTTATCCCCAACGATGTCATTCGCTTCTCAAACTCACGGCTTGTGAACTGCTTACCATTGTCGGAGAGTATTGTTTCCGGGATCCCAAAAATGGAGAACACCTGTTCCTGTAAAAACTTCAACACCGTATCTGTTGTTGCTTTGCGAAGAGCTTTCACTACCACCAACTTAGTCAACTGGTCCAGCGCAATCACAATATGCGTGTTCCCGTCTCTCGAGCGAGGATACGGACCTAAAAAGTCAATGTACAACATCTGGAAGGGCCTCTCAGCCAAAAATGCTTTACCCATCGGAGGCCTCAGGGTGGCATTCGGGGCTTTCGTGGCCTTACAGATGTCGCACCTCCCAATGAATGCTTTCACCTGGCCAGAAGAATTGACGCTGTAGTTGGAACAAGGTTTTAGCGATACCGCCATGCGAAGCTCTTGGTGGCTGATGAGCGAGTGCGATCAATCGTTCGGTTAGAGATTGCGGAACCCAAAGCTTCCAAATGAGGTCATCCTCTACCGGATTACCTGTGCAATGTTTGACCTTCTTGTAGACGAAATTTTCCGACACTTGAAGATCAGGTAGCTTATCTTTTTGTTCTTCGATGCTGTCTATGAGCTTGAGATATTCCGTAGATTTAAAGCTAGGATCCTCAAGATCAATATGCAACACATCGCAAGGATCTGTCAACATTGAAACCTCGGAAATCAGAGCATCAACTCCATGCACTCGCGAGAGCGCATCGGGTACGACATTCTGAGATCCTTTTCGGTGCTCAATGGTGAAATCAAATCCCTGAAGCTTTAAGCTCCATCTCGCCAAGCGACCGCTGAGATCTTTCTGATTCATTAACCATTTCAAACTCGCATGATCGGTCACAATTTTAAACGCATGTCCTTCTACGTATGCGCGAAACTTCTGTACTCCCATGACAGCAGCAGTAATTACGCTGGGCCGCATTGAGCTTCTGTGAGTGGTAGTAAATGGGGCGTTCGTTACCACTCTCGTCTAACTGGCTCAGCACACAACCGATGCCGGTGTTGGAAGCATCACAAAGAATGATGAACTCTTTTGTGAAATCCGGATTGACAAGGAGCGGGGCGGTGGTAAGTGCCGTTTTGAGTTTTTCGAAGGCTTCAACCGCCTCATCGTTGAAGATAAACTTCTTCCCCTTCTTCAGCGTATCGGTGATGGGAGCCGCCAGTGAAGAGAAGTCTTTTACGAATCTCCTGTACCACCCTGCTAATCCCAAGAAGCGCCGTACTTGTTTTGCCGTAGTGGGAGTGGGAAAATCTGAAATGGCCGTCACCTTATCTGGATCCGTCTTCAGGCAACCATCTCCAACAATGTATCTTAGGTACTTCAATTCCTTGAAGCAGAATTTCGACTTCTGGACGTTCATTGTGAGTCCTGCTTCCTTCAGTCGACCGGCCAAAATTTTCAACAGCTCGATGTGCTCTTCGAACGTGCTTGACACGACCAACAGATCATCCAGGTATGGAAAGATTTTCTCTCGCAGTTGATGAGGTACCACTTTGTCCATTAATCTGACCATGCGTTGTGGCGCGTTGCAGAGACCAAAGGGCATAACTGTAAACTGCAACAGGGGCATACCGGGCACAGTAAACGCCGTCTTTTCCCGAGAAGACTTCTCCAACGGAATCTGCCAAAATGCATCTTTCAGATCCACACTTGAAATAAAGTGCGTATCTGGAAGACGCGATAGCAGTCCCTCTATATGAGAAAGAGGATACGCATCTTTCTTTGTCTTGGCATTAACTTTCCTGTAGTCTATGCATAAGCGATTTTTGCCGGGCTTTCGCACTAAGACCACAGGAGAGCTCCATGCACTGGTACTTTCCTCGATAACTCCGAGTTTAAGCATGCGATCCAATTCCTCATATAGCAGTTTCGAAATCGGGTAATGACGCTGTTTAATGGGCTCAGCATCCCCTGTGTCGATGGTATGTACCTCTAGCGTGGTTTTTCCTAAGCCTTGCACAGCAGAGGAAGGAAACAGGCTAATGGCATCTTTTAACCTTTTTGATTGTTGTTCGGTCAGCACATGAGCATTACAGTCCGTCTCAATGGGGGAAGGAACTGAAGAGATTTCGGAGATCAACTGAGGAGCAATGTCAAATTCCTTCCAGAAGTCGATACCCAGGTACAGTTTCTGCTGCAGGGATGGAACCAGATACAGGGGAATTGTTTTCGTTCTCCCTTTGTAGGTGATCTCCACACTGATTCTGCCCACTATAGCCTGTTGTTTACCGTCAGCAGTCTTCACTTTGGAAGTAAGTTTCGAGAAGTTTTTGCCGAGTTTTCGAAGGAAGTCGAAGCCATCCGCACCTAGGCAGCTTATGCTAGCTCCACTATCGAGTAACCCTAGTAGAAGCTCTCCAAAGATGTGGACCGTAGCATAAGGACGGGGATCGTCTGAACTGCATAAGGTGGTAGCTTCAATGGCTTTGTACGACTCCTTCTTTTCTCGAAACTTCTTCCTCAGCTTAGCCACTTTCTCGGAAACGACGGTATTTTGACTTCCGCAAATTATTTTCCGTACTTCCCGATAGTTTTGGAGTCTTTCGTGAAGGGGTTTCAGGGGTCTTCTGGGAGCAATAGGTGATGTAGTTTCGGGTATGGTCTTCGGTCTTGTCAGGATCCTGACGGCTGGGACTGGAGGGATTAACGACGATTCAGGTAGGGATGTGGTGTTGTTGTATTGAGAAGAAGGAATGGAAGTGAGTTTCATTTGGACTCCGGGGTCTTCTCCAGAGAGCAATTCCCCCGGGGCTTCAAACTGCTCTTCGGTTCGTTTCCCGAGCAACGAGGACATTGAGGCGTGGTGGTGTTGTCCCATCCACACTTAAAACAGAAGAGGGCTCTCTGCGGGTCAGGGCATTTAACGAAGGAATGACCCTTACCCTTACAATTCCAACACGTGTAATTGCGAGAGTCCCTCTCAGTTTTCGGATGGAATGCCTCGAGCTCGGGAGAAAAATTCCTCTTCCACCCTGTCTTCTACAATCAGCTCAGATACTGCGCTTCTTCTTGCCGGGGGAACAGCTCCAGGTCTTGGTCTCAGAGTTTCGGCTTCACGGTCAAGGAGATATTTTTCGACCTTCCTGCAGACATGAACCATATGGGTCAGAGTATGAGTGTCGTACGTGATGAGCAACATTCCCATCTGCCTTCTGACGTTTGTCCTCAGCACTTCAATAATCTCCAGATCAGATTTGGGAATCCTAAGCATGCTGTTGAGCTTCTGGATATCAGCATAGAAGTCATCGAAGGACTCGTTTTGACCCATATGCCTGTCGTACAGCTTCCTTGACAGCTCGGAGTCTGATTCCAAGCTCCGGAACTGCTCGATAAGGGCATCCCTGAGCGTCAGCCATGGAACTTCCGGATTACCCTTCAGGTAAACCCCAGAACCACGTTTCCGCTTGTCCAGTAACAAAGTGGTGGAAATTAAGGACTATTTCGTCCCAAGAAGCTTTGTTACCGGACTTCATCCTCTCCAGCCTGAACAAAAACTCGTCCACCGTCATCTTCTTCGGATCAACTTTCAGCCCCCACTTGTGGAAATTATGGTAGCGTGTGCCCGTAGAACGGGGTGGTGCTTGGATGGGGTCGTTTGGTTCACTCACGTGAGGTACATGTAACCGGCGCAGGAATTCATCCATATTAGAAGTCTCCGCTGCTGCATTCCGTTGAGGGGGAGGCTGCATCCGAGGAGGAGTTCTGCTCTGAGGAGGGGAGGAAGATCTTCGGACAGGCTCACGAGACGTCGAGAAATGGCTAGGTGCTTCACCTGGATTCATTTGCCTGGAACCCTTGGCACCTGGAGTTGCGTCTCTCGAATGATGTTCGCCATTTCATCACGAAGAGCCGTCCTTGTTCGCTCCATCTCCCCAGAAAAGAACCGGAAATCTTCCGCGCGACTTGCCCCAACAGCAGCAGTGACCACTTCCTGGATGTACCCGGTGAGTTCCTCATCATTCCCTCCCAATGACTCACGTGCCCGGTGGGGTACCGGTGGACGCGACCTTGTCCCATGACCCTGAGCCAACAAGGATGCTGCTCCTTCGCCATGTGTTGCTCCATCCGTTTCCTGTAGAGGCGGGGGTTGAGGTGTGTCTTGAGGGACGCCTAAGTCCGCGAAGCTGTCGGTCAGGTATTGTGACCTCAGGACCTGGCTTCGCAAGGGAGCCTTACCCTTTGACCTTGTCACACGCTTACGCATTATAAGGAATTCAAAAAAAAAATAACGAAAAACAAAAAATATAAACCGAAGGCAAGAAAGCGACCAAAGCTGAAGAATGAAAAGAAGAGGAAGAAACAAAAGAAAGACGAAAAAAAAAGAAGAAAAGATAAAAGGAGAAAAAAAAGTAAGAATCAAAGCCAAAAAAAAATTTTAATAAGAGCTAAAAATTAAAAAAAAAAATATCTTAAATCAAATTGAAAATCAAATTAAAAAAAAAAATTATCAAGAAAAATTTTAAATTAAAAAAAAAGTAAAAGCTAAATTTACACGAACTAAAAAAAAGGAATTAAAATGAAACCAAAATCCGATACTAAGAATTAAAACCCGAAAAAAAGAAAGAAAAAAAAACTAATCTATAAAATAAAGAAATTAAAATCTAAACGAAATTTCAAAAAAAAATCAAAATTAATAAAAAAAATACAAAATCTAAATTTAAAACAAATTCAAAAATAATCGAAAATAAATTTAAAAAAAAATCGCGAATCGAAATCAAAATAAAAAAACTTAATTACCGAAACCAAAAAAAATAAAAAGAGATAGAAAAAAGTTTAAAAATCAGAAAGAATTAAAAAGAAGGAATAAAAATCAATATTATACATTGGGTTGAGGTAAAGATGACCACAACCGAAGCAATACGTTCAGCGACGGAGCAGGTACGAGAAACATACCCTCTATGAAATCACTGAAGTCAGATCAGGCTACAAGTAATCACACTGAGCCCACAATATTGAACTTTGGTTCCTGAACGTCCTTGTATGCCAGGGATTGTGCTTGCATTGCCCAGCTTGCTTCCCCAGCCAAGCTGACAGCCAAGCATCAAGACCCTTGCATCAGCGAATCCAGAAAAAAACTAGTTCCAAAATATTTTTACTTCCAAACAACTGAAGCATGACTTGAAAATAAACGCAAAACTTAGGATTTGGAAGAAACATAGTGAAAAAAAAGTTGACGAAGTCTGCTGCGGTAGGAAACGCAACTGCCTAAATCATGGTGGATTAATCTATTTAGCGGACGCTCCTACCACAGCTAGACAAAAAAAACAAAAATGATTAATAGGATTTTATTTGCTGCAAGAACCATTCAAAAAACCAAAATACTATACATGTACCCAGTACAATCACTAAGTAGAAACCTGATCGTACTTCCCCAAAATGATGTTAAAGGTTGGACAAATTCTGGCCCCACGTTGGGCGCCACCTGTAACGAACTAGATGTTGTACCTCACCTTCCTTTACCTTACCACCATTACAACCCCTAGCTACAGGCTCTAGAGGCTGATCCTGATAGCAGGAAGGTGAGGGTGTCCAGGCAACGGCAGCTTGGCATGCTTGCATAAAGCACGAGTAAGTATAGTTATACATTTATGAAAAAAAAACTATCACCATTCACCAATTTTACAATCTTAATATATGTTTCGTTTTTTTTTTGTTTGTTTGGAACTTGAAATTAATAATGTTTTAACTTTGGTCACAATACATTTTATGATGAAATTTGTTAAACTATTTTTTTTGCGAACCGAAGATTCAAAGCAGACGATAAATGTTTCGGGGTGCACTTTGCTTTCCTTTTATCGATCGGTGATGTTCTTTTTAATTGTTTTGCGCTCGCCCGTTTCACTGCCAATTATGCACTTTTAAGTTTTCGCGGCTCACCCGTATTACTCCCAATTATCAACTGACCTCTTTTTTTTGCACAACCTAATTATTTCCTATAGCCATGGTGATGCTCCGCCTTTTTTCCAGCACTTTTTGCATATTTTTTTCGTTGACAGTTTTGGCCAACGGTCCTTTTATAAGTTCACTGTGGTCTGATTATAGAACAGTGCATCCCATGGCCTGATGGATGAGGTGTTGTGTAATATTTTATTGTTCTGCGATCGTGCAGTTAGGTTGATAATTGGGTCTACAGTCATGCGCGGCGAATTAGATCCATTTGTTATTATTATCCTTATTATTGTTATTTATTATTATTATTATTATTATTATTATTATTATTATTATTATTATTATTATTATTATTATTATTATTATTATTATTATTATTATTATTATTATTATTATTATTATTATTATTATTATTATTATTATTATTATTATTATTATTATTATTATTTTTTTTTTTTATTATTATTATTATTATTATTATTATTATTATTATTATTATTATTATTATTATTTTTATTTTTATTATTATTATTATTATTATTATTATTATTATTATTATTATTATTATTATTATTATTATTATTATTATTATTATTATTATTATTATTATTATTACTATTATTATTATTATTATTATTATTATTATTATTATTATTATTATTATTATTATTATTATTATTATTATTATTATTATTATTATTATTATTATTATTATTATTATTATTATTATTATTATTATTATTATTATTATTATTATTATTATTATTATTATTATTATTATTATTATAATTATTATTATTATTATTATTATTATTATTATTATTATTATTATTATTATTATTATTATTATTATTATTATTATTATTATTATTATTATTATTATTATTATTATTATTATTATTATTATTATTATTATTATTATTATTATTATTATTATTATTATTATTATTATTATTATTATTATTATTATTATTATTATTATTATTATAATTATTATTATTATTATTATTATTATTATTATTATTATTATTATTATTATTATTATTATTATTATTATTATTATTATTATTATTATTATTATTATTATTATTATTATTATTATTATTATTATTATTATTATTATTATTATTATTATTATTATTATTATTATTATTATTATTATTATTATTATTATTATTATTATTATTATTATTATTATTATTATTATTATTATTATTATTATTATTATTATTATTATTATTATTATTATTATTATTATTATTATTATTATTATTATTATTATTACTATTATTATTATTATTATTATTATTATTATTATTATTATTATTATTATTATTATTATTATTATTATTATTATTATTATTATTATTATTATTATTATTATTATTATTATTATTATTATTATTGTTATTATTATTATTATTATTATTATTATTATTATTATTATTATTATTATTATTATTATTATTATTATTATTATTATTATTATTATTATTATTATTATTATTATTATTATTATTATTATTATTATTATTATTATTATTATTATTATTATTATTATTATTATTATTATTATTATTATTATTATTATTATTATTATTATTATTATTATTATTATTATTATTATTATTATTATTATTATTATTATTATTATTATTATTATTATTATTATTATTATTATTATTATTATTATTATTATTATTATTAGTATGATTATTATTGATTATTAGTATTATTATTATAAATATGAGTATTAGTAGGTACTATTTATGATTAGGTGGTATTATTTATATAGGTAAGTATTATTATTATTTGTAGGTATTATGGTTATTAGTGTATTATTATTAGGATTATTATTCTGGTTGATTATTGTTATTCTTCTTATTATTATTAATATTATTATATTGTTATTATATTATTATGGATTAAGATGATTATTATGTATTATTAGCATTCTGGTATTTTATATTATGATAGTATTATATTATTATTATTAGTATTATTTTAGGTTTCCTATACAGAACCTTGCCCCCTCCCCACCTTGGACGCACTCCAACTTGCACCCACCCCAAATCCTATAGTGTTCCCAAGCAGGGGGATTGCAGGGGGGCAGCATGCCCTCCCTTACAGATCCCACTGTTGCATACATCCAAACTCGCACACACCTTACTATTGCATACACCCAAACTCGCACCTACCATTGTTACTATCAAAATAAGACCACTCAAGCAAAAAAAAAGAATTAAATTAAAATAGTAGTTGTGGTTATTTTCAATTTTCTCAAAAACTAAAAGACATAAAATCATCTAGTTTTCAGTTTTTGATTAAAAACAAATAAGAGCAATAAATTCTGAAATAAAAACAATGGTAGATAATCTTGAAGTATTGAAAAATTACACTTTAAACCTTTTTTTAACTTTTTTTACTCAAATTTTGAGTTTAAAGTCAAATTTTTCAAAAACTACGCATAGTTTTGACTTGCATTAAAAACTGGCTAATAAAACAGAATGTTGGCTTTAAAAAAATGTATAAAACTTAATTGTAAGTATCACCGTTATTTTTTAATTATTTTTTTCCATTTTAAATAATAATTTTTTTAAATTGCCCCTACCGCCTTAACGGGGGGAGATAGACCCCCCCTCCCATAGTAAAAAATGCTTGTATTAAGCCCCTCTACCAAAAACCGTTATTATATCTTGGCGCCAAAGTTATCGTACTCGTGCCTTTCTATGGGATGAAACAACTTTAAAGTCAATATCTTTCTTTATTCAATTTAATTTATAAATTCAATTGGGTTAATATTTTTTTTTGCTTAAGGTTTTAGTGTAAAATAAAAAATTGTTGTTAATAACAACAATTTGTACGAGATCAAAACGATTCTTTCTTTCTTTTTTCTATCTCCTTTACCCGATATTTCAGTTTAAGAATCAATTTCACGTTTTTTTAGGTTTATATTAAAGGAAAAAACTATCGGTTGATTAACTTTTTATTGTTAACTATATTTTCAACATTTTTTGTTTTGAATTATTCCTAGAAGTGCGAGTATTACGGCTGAATAGTTTAAGGGGTGGAATGCAACTGGCTAATTCGACAGAACATTGTTTGTAAAAATATCGACAAAACAACGAAAGGCATGAAACATTGCGGCGGATTTTTATACCTTTTATCTTTTGTGTCAATTACCCATTTACAATTTTTCCAAAGTAAGACTTTTATTAAAAAATGTACGATGTCAATTTTATGTGCATAGCATTCATCGGAATCATCAAACCAGCTTGGATATTGTTTTTTTGTTGCGTTTATACGTTCTCTTACAATGATTTCTTTTAATCTCGGTATAAAAGATGTTTTTTTGAAGAAAGTTGTAAATATTTTTACGTGAAGACTACAGACTTGGAAAAAATTTTCAGAAGGCCATATAAGAACCGTATTTTCTTTTGAGGTTTCGTATTCTATCAATTTAATTAATATTTCCGTTAAATCAAATTGAAGCTTATCTTTTGACATTTGTTGAATACAGTTTTCACAGATACTATTAATTTTTTTCATCGATTTAAAAAGGCAATAGCCTGCATTCATGTCGTTTTCTATATTCTCAAATGATTCATTCTCCGGTAGCTCATACGAAATCGATATTTGTTCCTCAGCTTTGGTTTGTAAAATAACATTCCAATCAACTTGTGGCAACTCCATCAGTGTCGCACACATTACCAACACATCAACATGCCACAAAAGTAGCAGCGCCAAAAATAAGAAAGAGAAAACAGGTTCTGTTGCCTCGACAAATTTATTAGCTCAGTTGAGTGTGCGCCTTCGTAAGGTTTATATTACTTTTCCTTTTAATAATTTTAATAAAAGATATATTATTTATTAGTCTTCGACTAAATCCTAATTGTTTTATTGGTGTATAGTCATTACACTAAATTGGTGACCCCGATCTTTTAATAAAAGAACATTTTTATTTTCCCTGATTTTACTACAAAATATAGGTTAACTTCGCAATACAAAGGCGGCTATATTCAGCTTTAACCTCAAAATCATCATGTCGAACCTTAGCGCTCTGATCAAGAGCCGAGGAATCATCAAACAACAAATCACAAAAATTTTGAATTTTTTCTCCGTGGAAAGATCATCTACCCAGGCCGAAATAAAAAAAAAAACAAACTCGACCAACTTTACAAAGATTTTGACATTGTTCAATCAGCCATTGAGCAAAAATCCACGGAAACCAGTGATGACGAAGAAATAAGCAAGGCAATCGCAGAAGCAGAAATTGAAAGAGATCATATCGACAGCCAGTATGATACAATCACTCGTACCATAAGTCGAATTCTGGAAAAACAAGAGCAAGAGGACATAGCCCATCAAACGCAAGCAGAGACCACTGAACTCTCACTGCTTAGAGAACAGGTAAGACTTTTGACATTGCAAAACTAAAACTCCACAGCGCAACACTCTGCTACACCAGTCAATCCACCTGCACACCAGTCACGTTCGAATATTCGTCGCATAAAACTGACTAAATTCGACCCATCTCAACCTCAAATGTGGCTTAGTCAAATTGAAATGACTTTAGAATTGGAAGGTATCACGACTGAGGAAGAAAAGTTTAAGCAAGTGTTCATAAGTCTAGAGGGTGATTGTCTCACTGCATCTGAAGATTTAATAACCGATACGTCGGTAACAAACAAGTTCACAGTCTTCAAAAAACGCATCCTTTCCAGGTTTGCTGAGTCAGCAGAATCTAAACTAAGGCGTTTGTTGAAAGGTGCAGATTCCAAAGATAAAAAACCATCAATAATCTTAGCTGAAATGAAACGCCTTGCTGGTGGTGAATGTGGTCCAAAAGTCATGAGAGAATGTTTTATGCAAACACTGCCGGAATTGACGAGAAATGTTCTTACAGTTTTTGAGAACTACTCCCTTGACGACCTCGCCATGGCAGCAGACAAAATGTATGATTCTGCAAATAATAGTCAGTCTACATCATCAGGCATCGAGCAGCAGTCAATTCAAGCAGTATCTCAAGAAGATCATATGAGCTACACAGAACTCTGCCGCACGGTCAAAGAGCTCTCAGAGCAAATTCATGCTATGAAAAGGTATGAGCGACCGAGATCTAGATCTAGAAGCAAGTTCCAAAATCGAGGTCGTTCTTCCAGCAGAGACAAAGACGGTCAAAAGTTATGCTTTTATCACAAGCGATGGTCTCACAA
The DNA here is from genome assembly GCA_920104205.1 of Eupeodes latifasciatus. Classification (NCBI taxonomy): domain Eukaryota; kingdom Metazoa; phylum Arthropoda; class Insecta; order Diptera; family Syrphidae; genus Eupeodes; species Eupeodes latifasciatus. The sequence continues at coordinate 53,042,855 of OV049927.1, forward strand.
TGCAAGAAAATGTGAGGGTTCGTGCTCCTTCAACAACAACAACAACCAGGGAAACTAACTGAGCTGTCGTCAGTTCAGACGGTTGGCGACAGCAACTTCAACAACAACAGCAACTTCAACAACAACAGCAGCTTCAGTAAAGAACCCCGTCTGCACATTTTCGATAAAGGAGCAAACACCCGCTTTCTTATAGATTCTGGATCAGTAGTTTCAGTCATTCCGATCTCAAAAATTAACCAACGCCTAGTTAGTGCAGTTAGTTCATTTTAGCTGATGTTCAGTCAGCAATAATCGGTGCAGATTTCCTCCAGCATTACCATCTTGTCATTGACCTCACACAAAAATGTCTTATAGATGCAGCAACAAATCTCATGACAAGTGGAAAAGTGACAGAGGTCAACGAGTTTGGAATATCAACTTTAAGTGTTGGAGCAGTACAAAGGGGTGAGTACCAAAACCTACTCAAAGAGTACATCGATGTCACTACCACCTCAACACAGCCTAAAGCAAATATCGACCTTTCTGTATGCCACTATATCGAAACAAAAGGCCCACCAGTTGCAAGTCGTTTCAGACGCCTTTCAGGAGCTAAACTGACAGCCGCAAAAACTGAATTGGATTTTCTCATCGAAAAAGGTATCTGCCGACCCTCCAAAAGTCCATGGGCCAGCCCACTGCACATGGTAGCCAAGAAAAATGGTGGTTGGCGAGCCTGTGGGGACTACAGGCGTTTAAATGCACAAACTACACCTGATCGATATCCAATTGCTCACGTTGATGACGTTGCGGAGAGACTCCACGGAAAAACTCATTTCTCCACTCTCGATCTTGTTCATGCATACCACCAGATTCCGATGGCTGAGGACGACATTAAAAAAACAGCTGTTTGCACCCCGTTTGGCCTCTTTGAATACCTATTCATGCCCTTCGGTTTGCGGAATGCCTCACAAACATTCCAGAGGTTTATGGACTCCATCTTCAGAGGTATGCAATTTGTATTCTGTTATATAGACGATATTATCATCATGTCTGAATCTTCTGAGCAACATCTTAAGCATCTTCAAGCTGTCTTCACAATTTTGAGGCAACATTCTTTAACCATCAATGTCAATAAATGCCAGTTCGGAATGGCAGAAGTCAAGTTTCTTGGTTATGTTATCAACAAGGAGGGGTGCAAACCACCGCCAGAGCGTGTCTCCGCCATTATCAACTACCAGCGGCCTGAAATTATTTGTCAACTAAGGCGATTCTTGGGTATCATCAATTACTATAGGCGCTGCATACCACACGCAGCAGATCTACAAGCTCCACTCAACGAATTTCTAAAAAACTCCAAGAAAAATGACAAACGAAAAGTACCTTGGACAGAAGCAACAAAACTAATGTTCGATAAATGCAGAGCAAGTCTGGGCGAAGCAGCACTTTTAGTTCACCCAGTTTCTACAGCACCTTTAGTCTTGACTACAGACGCTTCTGATGTTGCACTTGGAGCTGCCTTAGAACAAAAAACGGACAACATCTGGAAACCGCTTGGATTTTATTCTCGCAAGCTGGCTCCAACTGAGATCAAGTACAGTGCTTACGAACGAGAATTACTAGCCATACACGATTCCATCAAACACTTCGAGCATATTCTTGACAGTCGACAGTTTGTTATCAAGTCCGACCACAAAACTCTGGCCACAAACATTGGAAACAAATCCGATAGATCATGTAAACGACAACTCAGGTACCTGGACTACATCTCAACCTTTCAAACAGTCATAGTGCACATTAAAGGCGACGAAAACATTGTAGCTGATGCATTTTCTCGCCTTGCTCACTCGAACATCAACGAGATTACTATGCCTATAGAGATAGATGCAAGAACACTCTTCGAAGCACAACGTGAAGATATAGAACTCAAGAGTCTCGTTGAAGGAACAAATTCACTGAAACTTCAAATAGTCCACCTTGAACCTGAATCTCCAATCTACTGCGATGTGTCAACAAGATATATACGACCATATGTTCCAAAAGAACTCAGGAAACGCATTTTCACGTCTGTGCATGGTCTTTCACATCCAAGTGGAAAAGCAACAGTCCAGCAAATCAAGCTGAAATATGTTTGGCCATCTATGAAGAAAGATGTCATTAGTTGGGCTCGCAACTGTCTTTCATGCCAAACATCAAAAACTCATCGGCATAACAAACTGCAACCTAACCACATTGACATGCCAGACAGTCGTTTTGATCATGTTCATTTAGATTTAGTTGTCTTGCCCATGCATGGTTCAAGGTTACAGGTACTGCCTCACTATGATTGATCGATTTTCTAGGTGGCCGGAGGCAATTCCGTTGAAGGAAATGACCGCCGACACTGTTGCTACGGCCTTTTGGACTCATTGGATTGCAAGATTCGGTTGTCCTAAAACTATCACCACTGATCAAGGGACGCAATTTGAGTCAGCACTTTTCAATGCTTTGACCAACTTGACAGGAACCAAACGTGCTCGCACAGCAGCGTATCATCCACAGGCAAATGGGATGATTGAACGTTGACACAGATCTTTCAAAGCAGCCTTAATGTGTCACGCATCCTCAACTACGCCATGGACAGAGCTTCTCCCAACAGTACTGCTTGGGTTGAGAACGTGTTTTAAAGAGGACTTGAAGGCGTCTGCAGCTGATTTCCTTTGTGGAACTTCCATCAGACTTCCAAATGAATTTTTCATAGACGAAAACATGCCTAATCTAAATCCTCAAAGTTTTTTGGAAAAATTTCGCGAGCACATGCGATTGCTAAGACCTGTTCCTTCGGCACATCACATAAAAAAGAGTGTATTTGTCCTTAAGGATCTATATCAATGCTCACACGTTTTGCTTAGAACCGACGCTGTAAGAAAGCCATTGGAGCCTCCTTATACTGGACCATTCGAGGTACTCGAAAGATTATCGGACCGTCTCTTCACTATTCGAATGAATAATAAAGATCTTAACGTGTCAGTGGATCGACTTAAGCCTGCATTTATTGCTCAAGAAGAAAGACCAACTGAAATCAATGTGCCAAATGAGGAATCCAGCCAGCAGCAAACACTCGAGCTTCCAAGAACACCAGAACCCAGCCAGAGCCAGCAGCATCAATTTGAGTTTCAAAGATCTCCAGAATTCAGTCAAAACTCACAGCAGCAACAAGACGAAGAAGCATTGAAATCTCCATTTCCAGCAAAATCCTCAAATATAAAAAGAAGAGTCGCTTTCAAAGACAATAACAATCGTGACATTGTCACTGGTGGGGGAGTAGATGTGGCAACTCCATCAGTGTCGCACACATTACCAACACATCAACATGCCACAAAAGTAGCAGCGCCAAAAATAAGAAAGAGAAAACAGGTTCTGTTGCCTCGACAAATTTATTAGCTCAGTTGAGTGTGCGCCTTCGAAAGGTTTATATTACTTTTCCTTTTAATAATTTTAATAAAAGATATATTATTTATTAGTCTTCGACTAAATCCTAATTGTTTTATTGGTGTATAGTCATTACACTAAAAACTTTAAGATATTCTGTTTCGTCTTCTTCACAGTTTGAAAATTTAGATTTGAATACAAATTTCATAGCTATAACTTTTGCTAGAAGGGAGCCAAATTCAGCAGCATTCGGATTACTTTTATTAACATTTCTTGCTCTTATAAATAAATTAGGTGGCGCAACAGTCCATGAAGAACCAGGGCCTAGTGACTTGCAACTCTCAACCATTCCTGTGTGCGAGTAATGTTTTCAGGGATGGAGGGGACCTACAGTTTATATGCCGAATCCGAACGGCTAATTTGAGAAAGCACTTTTCATGACAAGAATTACTCTTGGAAGATTTGTCAGTTCCTCGCAAGAGGCAGTACCCGTGAAAAAAGTTAGCTGGCACAGGCAGGGTTTGAACCCAAGACCCCTTGCATGACAGTCCAACGCACTAACCATCACGCTACGGGTAATACTCTTGCTCTTATCTTTCCAAATAAATTTTCTAAGGGATCTTGGTTAAAATTGTTAATATTTAAATAATATAAATCATTATGGTCTATATATAATGCTTTTTGTATTTGCAAAATGCTCTCAATACTTAAGGCAAAACCTTTGAAACAAAACGCTTTGCTTCTTGAATTAATAGGCTGAATGTTGAGAATATATGTTTTCATTTCTCTTATGAATATTAGATTTTGATCATTTTTTTAATAGCTGGTTTTCTATTTAAAAGGTCGAAAAGTCGGTTTATTTTGTTTATAAAATAAGCTGTTGGTTTTGCAAAATGCGCTATATTTATGGGAAATTTATTTAGACCTAATAAAGCTTCAATTCCACAAGCTACAGATCTACTTAGAACTTGTGCCGCCAACCTTACATTCATTTTTTGAAATTCTGTTGGGTCAATATGTGCCGATATTAATTTTGGACAAATTTTTGTTGCATTTAATCTTTCAGAATTGTACATATATTCAATTATTTTCCAACTTACAATTCCATCATCCGTGGCCAAATTATATTTCAATAAATTATTCCTAATGCTTTTTAAAAGATGAGGAATATCATACATACCATAATTTTTTTGTTGTTTGTAAACAAAGTTACAACTTTTGTTATCTAGACATAATTTACTAAACAAACTTCTACATATTTGTAGGCCCTTGATCGCAGCAAATAGCTCGTGTCGTACATTTAATTTTAATTCTTCGCATATATCCAAACAGTTATGCACTTCTACCTCAAGTTGTTGCGAAGGGATATTACTTGGGCAGATGACATGATACAAAACTTTTTTAATGTTGCCGCTTAAACTACTTATCATAAAAACGCAGGCTGATCACATACATATATCAGATCTTTGGTTTTTGTTATAATCTACAAAACCTTCAAGTACATCTTTGTATTCATTGTAGGTTAAACTTGTCTGAAGGCTCATTTCATGAAAAATTAGAACTACTTCTTCCTCTTTCTTTGCCAATTTTGAGGTAATTTTGTCTATCTCTTCTTAAACGTTTTTGTTTAAGCCTGGAGAAAGGCCTTTAACGCTTATCCATCTATGCAAAGAAGATGGATGAGGCAAGTGAAATTCTAATTGATTTCTCAAAAAATTATGAACGGAAAAATATACACTGCGAAATCCATTTTTCTTCTTTAGTGTACTCTGTTGTACTTTGCGACAAAATGAGTTGCAAACGTTTTTGAGTTTTGGTTCATAGGTAAAACGTCAATTTTCTCTTGTACATTTAGCTTTGCACTGGCTTTAAGTATTTTATTTTCTTTTAACATGCGCCTCACATTTTGTGCAAGCAATTTGAACCTCTTCATCTAAACTAAACGTCGATATTCTGCCACGTCCCGTTCGTGACCCCTGTAAACTATTTAAGCAAAGGTAATTTTATAAAAGATCAATAATAAAATAAATAAATCGTACAAATTGTTGTTATTAACAACATTTTTTTATTTTACACTAAAAACCTTAAGCAAAACAAAAATATTAACCCAATTGAATTTATAAATTAAATTGAATAAAGAAAGATATTGATTTTAAAGTTGTTTCATCCCATAGAAATATTGTTGTTAATGTTTTGTAACATTTTAAGACAATGTTTATTTTAGAGAAACCAAACTCCTTTCAAAATATATTAATTTAACTTTTCGATAATACGATATAATACAATTTTTCCAAATAAAAAAATAAATTTTGAAAAATTTAAGCGGGCATCAATAGTAAGTTATCAGTGTGGGTCACATCCGAGCCTCTTTTTTGTATCGAAATTATTTACATGAGTACCTACCTACACCTGTTTAAATTCACTAAATACGCAAATTTCCTTTATTGATCACCTGTATGCTCTTAATTTACATCAAGTAAATAGAATTGTTAATGATTTATTCAAAATTTTAGATTTAGTATTTATTCATCATGATGAATTTAAGGCATCAGTTAATGAAATAGTTCCTTTCTCATTGTTAAACAATTCGATACATCATAAAGAATTATATATTGAATTACAATTTTACAGTTATTTAAGAAAAGTAGATCACAATGTCAATTCATTTAATTTTTCAAAAACCGATTTCATTGGACTCAATAATTACCTTGAAAATGTTGACTGGAATACCGAGTTTCTTAATTTAAACTTGACGAATACCTTTAATCATTTCTTGTGCATCTTAACCAATGCTTTTTATTTATTTGTGCCTTGTAGAACCAAAAAGAATGGATCCAAACCCCCTTGGTATAACAAAAAATTAGCTCATCTTAAAAATTTAAAAAATAAATCTTTCGCCAATTTTAAAAAATCAAATAATACGGACGACAAAAATATTTTCTGTAAATTTCGTAAAGATTTTATGGTGCTTAGTAAATTCTCACACAGAAATTATATCTTGAATCTGGAGCTTGATTTCAAAGAGCGATCCTAAACGTTTCTCGTCGTTCATAAACTCTAAGCGAAAATCTCTTGGAATCCCAAATTCTATGAATTTCAATAGCGATGAATCCACTGATGTTCATAAAACTCTGGAGCTTTTTGCTCAGTTTTTTGAATCGGTGTATTCTAATTTCAATCCAAACTTTCCTCAACCTCCTCGGAACGGCCCTAAGGTTGATATTGGATCTATACATTGGGAATACTCTGATGTTTTAAGCGCACTTAACTCTCTTAAGCCAAATTCGAATCCAGGTGTTGATGGCATCCCTGCCATAATATTAAAAAGATGTTCTAAGTCTCTTTGTGCACCGTTGCTTACAATTTTTGAACTCTCTTTGTCATCTGGGATATTTTTAGATGACTGGAAATCTTCTTTCCTAATCCCCATCTTTAAATCGGGTTCTAAAAATAATATTGAAAATTATAGGGGGATTTGCAAGTTATCCGCAATTCCCAAGCTTTTTGAAAGTTTAGTCAAAAACAAACTTGATTTTCTTGTGAAAGAACATATAAATAGTGCTCAACATGGGTTTCTTTCAGGTAGGTCAACTATAACAAACTTGACATGTTTCTCATCGTTTGTTGTTGATGCTATCGAAAATAGAGGTCAAGTTGATGCTATATATACTGATTTCAGCAAAGCTTTTGATTCGGTAAACCACAGCATTTTGCTTCTTAAACTAGATGCTTTTGGAATCCATTCAGTCTTACTCAAATGGATTTCTTCATTTCTAACTGGCAGGGTTCAAAAAGTAAAGATTCAGGAATATACTTCAAGATCAATCAAGTGTACGTCTGGTGTTCCTCAGGGTAGTCACCTTGGCCCATTGTTATTTATAATATTCATTGATGATATTGTCAACTATGTCAACTTTAGCAAATGTCTTATATATGCTGATGATCTCAAATTATTTTCAAAAGTAACTTGTGCAGATGACTGTCTCAAGCTGCAAATGGATCTGGATAATTTATCTCACTGGTGTAACTTAAACTGTTTAAATCTAAATATGAAAAAGTGCTTCATAATTTCCCTCTCTCGAAAACTTCTTACTTATGAGTTTATCTATTCTCTTGATTCCAAGCCTCTTCAGAGAACATTAAAAGTGAAAGATTTGGGGGTTCTTTTTGACTCTAAATTTTCATTCTCTCTTCATATTGATGCGATTGTTGCTAAAGCTAACTCAATGGTAGGGTTCATTAAAAGGAATTCCGCTGATTTTTCCGACCCATACACCCTTGTATCATTATATACTTCTCTGGTCAGTCCAAATCTTGAATACGCGGATGTTATCTGGAATCCTTGTCAACAATATTTATTAGATAGAATACAGAGAGTTCAGAATCGCTTCACAAGATATGTATTTTACAAAATGCGCTGGAATTTCTATCCTTGTTCCAAAGCCAGGCAAAGCTTTTTAGGATTGCAATCTTTGAGAGCCAGAAGAACAACTCACGATATTGTTTTTGTGCGGGATATTCTTTGCTGCCACATAAGATGTCCAGAGTTACTCTCCTTTATATGTATATATGCTCCAACGAGGCCATTGAGGGAAAGATCTCTACTTTTTGAGTCCAGACATAGAACGAACTACGGAAGTAACGAACCAATTTCAAGGTCAATTAGAGAGTTCATAAAAATTTATGATTATGTTGACTTATATCTCTCAAGAGAAAAATTTAAGAATGTATTATACTATTTATTTTTAAGATATTAAGTATTTGTTATTTATTTTTAAGTACACTTATTTTTAAGTACACTTATAATATTTATTTTTACCGAAATGTAATCTGTTAAGCTTTAAAGCTGTGTTGGTAAGCGCATAACCCAACAACGCCTGGACCAATTTGGCCAATTCTTTGTTTTAAATGTTTGTTGATGTTCAAGGATGGTTTTTACGGCGAGAAAAATTCCAATAATTGCCGGAAAACCCATAAAAAGAGCCCTTTTCTTTTTCCTATACAAATGTTTTCTAACTAAAATGTAGTCGGCTTAAAGAATTTGACTTCAAGTCATATCAAATTTAAAAAAAAAAAAAAAAAAAGAAGAAAAAAGTGTTGATGTCGATTTGCTGTTATTTTTTTTGGATTTTCTGTTACCTTATCTACTGAGTTTGGTTTTGGCAACTGATAAACGGCTGAAACAAATCCTTATATCGTGTTTTGTGCAGAGTGTTCGTGTTAGTGTTTGTTTAGTAAGTGTTTAGTGACAAAATTTGACATGCCTCCTATAAGATGAAGCAATTTAGGTAGAAGAACCCGAACTGCTACAAAACAAGCTAATTACCGATCTAATCGTACTGCACAAGAACGTGAAGACCAAATTGAACGTGAAAGAATTCGGATATCACAAACGCGTGAAGCGCGAGCGCGACATTCAACTAATGATCGCTCATGTTTGAATCGAGCTGCTTTCAGTTACGATGTGTCAATTGACTACAGTAACTACCAATGTTATGTTATTGGTTCTATGAACTCGGTTTGCTCACACTGTAAGGCATTGAAATACAAAAACGAAGCTAATGGATTGTGTTGCACAAATGTTAAAGTGAAATTGATACCATTGGATCCACCACCAGAGCCATTGTACTCATTGGTTTCAGGAATAGGAACAGATTCCATACACTTTTTGACAGTTATCCAACACTAGAACTGTTAAGTAACACAAAAACACCCGACCATAATATCACACCTACATTTTAAATAAATGCTGACACGATGGGAAATTATGCCTTTATCATTTCCCATACACTATTTTTAATTCTATTTTTGTTATCCAAATTTTTACCTTTCCCACAACCCATATTCCACCCAACTCCCTCAGCAGCGTGAGGCCAGACGAAATATGATCTTCAATAAAAGTTCAATGTTTTGCCTCACGCGCTGATATTTGATATTTAATATTTATGTAGACTGACCACTTTTTAGTTTGCCTTTTGCAAACCTTTGGTCAGTCTAATCACTCATCATTGTTATTCCCAAGTGAACACTTGTGTATTTAATTTATTTAATAAAAATTATTACCTATTTGTTACCATAATTATTTTGTGTTTTAAAGACTTTATTTGTGTTAACAATTGGCGACCGTGACAGGACATACTAAAAGAAGTTTAGTGGCCTGTAGTAAATTAAACAAATAATTGTGCTAATAAAAAGTGAAGTGAGTCGATAAAAGTGAAAAATAAAAACAATTTCATTTTAATTTGAATAAACGCAGCTAAAAATAAATAAAAGTTTAAAATGTCTTCCATCAACGAATTAACCAACAATCAAGAGTTGGTAGGAACGGAGATTTGCAATCTCGCCCGCAATTACAGAAAAGATGGCCCGGGTAGAAAGACGATGCAGTATTTAAATGCACGTTGGGCTAAACTAAATGAATTGTGGGAATCTTTTGATGGAGTGGACAGCGAGATAAGAGATAATTATCCGCAAGCAACAGAGCATGAATACTTCACCAAAGGATATTATGACGAGGTGAAAAAGGTTTATGAGACAACAAGAGATGACATAATAAAGAGGTTTAGTGATGCGGAGTCTAAAAAATCTGATGAGGCTGAAGAAGAGACCACAGCAGTCAACCCTCAGCCCAAGCAGACAAAAGGGGATCTAGAGACCACAGCAGTCAATCCTCAGCCCAAGCAGCTAAAAGGGGATCTAGGACCAACAGCAGTCAATCCTCAGCCCAAGCAGCTAAAAGAGGACCTAGGACCAACCGCAGTCAGGCCCCTTGCAGGGCCTTCAAAGCAACACTTCACCGTATCACCAGATTCAAATATCCCAACAGGGCTAAAAGTAAACCCTACCTCCGAATCTAACAGGATGACAATGGAGAGAAAATTCCGACTGCTTGGTAAAATCTTCCAAGCATCATTAAACAAATGCCCAGTGAATTTAAAAGAAACTTCACCGCAGCAGTTTCATCAAAAAATTAAAACACTCATATTAAACTGGGAGGACATAACCTCGGCATATAAAAGACTTGGAGACGATGCAGCTGTAGCCGACATAGAGCTTTATTTTGAGCTTCAGGACGAATTGGACTTGAGGATTAGCTGTTTACCCAACAACAGCTTGATTAACGAAACCACCAGCCAACCGCCTCAAGTGAAGTCAACCGCAATAAAGCTACCCAAAATTGAGATTCCGAAGTTCGACGGTAGTTATCTCAATTGGCCTCAGTTCTTCGACTTGTATCAGCAAATGGTACACAATCAACCAATCGCGCCGGCACAAAAACTGTATTTCCTGAAAACCAACGTCACTGGCGATGCCCATAATCTGATTCAACATTTCCATGCAACGGATAGTAATTATGAGCTAGCATGGAATACACTAGTTGACAGATTCAACAACAAGAGATTGCTGTTAAGTGCACAGTTAAATCGATTGTTTCAACACAACATCATCGCCGACAACGTGAAAAGCCTTAAAAGACTTCATGATACAACTAAAGAAGTCATACAAGCCATAAACAACCTTGGGTTCGACACCAGTGGATGGGATCCAGTAGTTGTTCACCTCTTGCTGGACAGGATGGACAAGGATACCCGAATGCTATTCGAAGAATCATTACAATCACCGAGAAGCAGTCCAACGCTAACGCAGCTACTTCATTTTGTGGAGTGCAGATTCCAAGCCCTGGAAGCGGTGAAGCCAGAAGAAAGGAAAAAAGTTGTAACCACAGCTTCCGACAATTCTAGGGAAGTTTCTTGCCAATTTTGTAAATCGAATAGTCATAAAATCTTTAGTTGTAAAATTCATCTCTCTTTCAGTTGAAGATCGCAATCAGAAGGTGCGGAAACTTCAATTATGCACCAACTGTTTGCAAGGGCATCATTCTTCATCGTGTCAGCAGCAAAGCAGGTGCAAAAAGTGCAACGGGAGACACAACACCTTACTGCATTATCCGGCCAAGAAGGAAATAAAAAACTCAGCTTCCGGTAAGTGTGATAATCATATTGGTCGGGTGGGTGAGGCTCCTTCAGGGTCATTTGTTAATACATCGTTAGGAGTCGTATTGAAAGGTCGTGAGGTTTATCTGGCCACTGCAATAGTTAACATTCTATGTTCAAACGGTACGCGTATCCCTTGTCGTGCTATGTTGGACTCAGGTTCACAACTAAATTTCATTACTACCTCTTTAGCTCAGCAATTAGGTTACCCAAAACGAAGAAAGGACATTCCAATTAGCGGAATCGGAGGCAAAGAAAGTCAGGCTAATTATGTTATGAATATTTCATTTGAATCCAGAACCTCTTCATTCAAAAGGACAATCGAGGCCAGTATAATGCCAAAAATAAGTGACTATCTGGCAGCTGCACCTATGGACATTCAAACTTGGAATTTGCCATCCAACATTCTCCTAGCTGATCCTAATTCCATTAATTCTCGCCGAATAGACCTTTTAATCGGAGCAGAAATATTTTTCGAGCTTCTTTTACCAGGAGAATTTAAAGTTTCAAGCAACCTTCCATTATTAAGAAATACAAGGTTAGGTTGGGTTTTAGCAGGAAGCAGCATATATTCTAATCACAATTCTTTCTGTCATTCGGTCTCAAAACCTAGTCTGAGCTCTCTAGATAAATTAGTTCGATCTTTTTGGGAAATTGAAAATGTCGAAGGTGAATCAAAAGTGTACAGTGAGGAAGAATTTAAGTGTGAAGAACACTTTAATAAGCACGCGGAAAGAACACGTCGTGGCCAGTACATAGTACGACTCCCCTTTAAAAGGGTACCAAATGAAACATTGGGAAGTTCGATAGAAATGGCAAAAAAGCGTTTTTATTCATTGGAAAGGAAGCTTGGGAAGAACTTAGAGTTGAAAGAAAGCTATACAAGTTTCATGGAGGAATATGAACGTCTAGGTCATATGACTCCGCTTCCCGAGAAGTGCATACCAAAATCGAACTATGTCCTTCCACATCATTGCGTTTTTAAACCTGAGAGTTCATCAACGAAGCTCCGGGTAGTTTTCGATGCGTCTGCAAAGACGACATCTGGGTATTCACTTAATGATACCCTCATGGTTGGTCCAACCGTCCAAGCAGACTTATTTTCAATAATTGCTAACTTTAGACTTTACAAATATGTTTTCACTGGCGATATAAGCAAAATGTATCGTCAAATACTAATTCATCCCAAGGATAGAGCGTATCAGCTTATTCTATGGAGGTCAGATCCCATGAGCACGTTAAGAACATACCAGCTGAACACAGTTACGTATGGAACGGCTTCTGCTTCCTATTTATCGACTAGATGCTTAGTGAAATTAGCAAACGACTTTCAGCATATATACCCTAATGCATCAAAAATCATAACAAAAAACATATATGTGGATGACTGCCTTACCGGGGCAGATAATCTTGATGAAGCCAAGTCTCTTCTTGATGAAACCATAAAATTGCTAAGAGAAGGAAACTTTGATTTAACAAAATTCTGCTCAAATGATCCACGCGTTCTTGAAAATATTCCTATTGAAAATCGAGAGAGAATGTTGACTATATATCAATCTGAGGTGATTAAAACACTTGGTTTAGTTTGGGACCCAACCCAAGACACGTTGAAATTTTGCTACGATTATATAGCACCCAGTAATGTACAGGTAACAAAGCGAAGCGTTCTTGCTGACTTGGCAAAATTCTTTGATCCTTTGGGGCTTATAGGGCCAGTAACATTATTGGGAAAAATATTTCTCCAAGAATTTTGGAAAACCAAAATTGCTTGGGATGAAAACCTGCCTCCGCAGCAGGCTTCTACGTGGCTAAACTATTTGTCGGAATTTTCTTCTTTGCAGGAAATTAATATACCCCGCTTTGTTTTAATAAATTCAGCAACGAAATTAGAATTGCATGCATTTTCCGATAGCAGTGAAAATGCCTATGGCGCATGCATTTACTTAAAATCTATTTACAATGAAGGAAAGGTTTTTGTTCAATTGTTGTGTTCAAAATCTCGTGTCGTTCCCTTAAAGGCGACAACCATAGCTCGACTAGAACTTCAGGCGGCTGTTTTATTGGTGGATTTGGTACAAAAAATACTCCCAATAATATGTCGAACAATTTCATCCGTTAGTTATTATACAGATTCTACAACTGTTTTGGCATGGATAAAGGCACCGTCCTATACATGGGAGACATACATTGCAAATCGTGTAGCTAAAATTCAATCGAATTCTGATTTGAATCATTGGAATTATGTTAGAGGAGAATTAAATCCTGCGGACCTTATATCGCGTGGATTAGGAATGCGAGATCTAATCAGATCGAGCATTTGGTTTGATGGTCCTGATTTTTTAAGACAAACTGACACGTCAAGCAATAAAATGGAGTATTTAATACCAGAACAAATTCCTGGGCGTCGAAAGCAAAAGACGGTGCTGACTGTGTCGGTCCAAGATGATTTACTTTCCTCAGTTAATCATAAAAATTCATTTTTTACGCTACAAAAAATCTTTGCATATTGTTGTAGATTCATAATGAGTTTTAAATTTCGTTGCGAAGAAAACAAAAGAACTGGTCCCTTAACTTTGGAAGACATCCAGAAGGGAACAATTCTTTTGTGGAGGAGCGTACAGATAAGTGGTTTTCCCGAAGAATATAAAGCACTTCAGGCAGGAAAACCTCTCCACAATAATTCCAAAATATTATCACTAAGCCCATACTTTGATAAATCAACAATGTTGATACATGTAGGCGGAAGGCTTAAGAATGCTGAAATTCCTTCCCAATCAAAGAACCAAATATTGCTCCCAAAAAATAACATTGTAACAACACTACTTTTAGAGCATTTACACGAAAAACATCTACACGTTTCCCATAGAACACTTATATCTATCTCGAGGCAACAGTTTTGGATTTTAAGTGTAGGAAGAGAAACACGCAAGGTACTTTCTAAATGTATGCAATGTTTCCGTGCCAAACCCAGTTCCATCGATCAGTTAATGGGAAACCTACCTAAAGAAAGAATCGTTCCTTCTCGACCATTCCATTATTCAGGAGTAGATTTTTGTGGACCAATACGGACACATTATAAAGTCCGAGGAAAAACTCCAACCAAATCATATCTTGCAGTATTTGTATGCTTTTCTACCAAAGCTGTGCATATTGAAGTGGTTAGCAACCTTACCACTGAAGCCTTTATAAACTGCTTGAAGCGGTTTGTAGGAAGACGGTGTGTATGCCATACCATATTCTGTGACAATGCCACAAATTTTGTTGGGGCAAGAAATCAATTGAAAGATTTCCAAGAGTTTCTTGATTCACCCGAAACTCAAACATCAATCAATTCAAATTGTCTGAAAATGGGAATCAATTGGAAACATATTCCACCACGCTCTCCTCACTTTGGAGGACTTTGGGAGGCCGCTGTTAAATCCGCAAAAATATTATTATTAAAATATTTAGGAGAAGCTTCTTTAACTTATGAAGAGCTTTCAACAGTTGTGGTTCAAATCGAAGCCATATTAAATTCACGCCCACTCACACCCAACTCCTCCGATCCTAATGACTTACAGGCATTAACTCCAGGTCATTTTCTAATTGGCGCTCCATTAACTTCTCTTCCAGAGCCTAACATTTCTGATCAAAAAATCTCAAGATTAGACAAATTTCGTCAATTTCAGCACATTCAACAGCATTTTTGCCAAAGATGGTCAAACGAATATCTCCATCTTCTCCAACAGAAGTTGAAATGGAAAGCGCAGTCCCAAAATTTAGAACCTGAACCAATGGTTGTTTTAAAAGATTCACAACAGCCTCCAATGAAATGGAAGCTTGGACGTGTAATCGAAGTCGTGAAGGGAACGGATGGTTTAGTGCGTGTAGCGCATGTTAAAACAGATACAGGAACATACCAAAGAGCCATCCATAACCTTTGTCCTTTACCTATTGATTATAAAGGGCAGCAAGAGGAGGCTTTAAAAGCACCAACAAAAACCCAACCCTCAATGAGATTAAGAAGTGGAAGATTCATCGGCAATTCTTTGGTAACGTTATTATGTTTTATGTTGCTATTGTTTCCATTAACAATCGCCGCAGATACTGAACCCATAAAGATGACTAAATTCGACAATCCAACAGGCATATATTTTGAGGATATTGGTACTGCTAGCACAGTTAATAGTTTTTGGAATATTTATATATTTTACAATTTGTCATCATATTGGGCAGAGCTAGGAGAAGTAAAAACGTATTTAGACAGAATGGATAAAATCTGCTTGGATGAATTAAAAACTAATCCCTACTGTTTGCCCACAATAACCGCATTGAGACATAGGGTAGTCATAATTGAATCAAACAATGACCTTGTCCATAACTATCATACCTCTTATAACAAACGGGTTAGGATTGCTAGATCTCCTTTCGACTTTGTCGGAAATGTTGCACACAGTCTATTCGGGGTATTGGATCAGGATGATGCTAAGGACATACAGCAGCAAATCTCTTTGGTCCAACAAGATGAACAGCACCTAGTACATCTCTTAAAAAGGCAGAGCTCGATCGCAGATTCAACGGTGAATTTGCTTAAACGAAATAATTTGCAGCTCACAGAGAAATATAAAGGCCTTAAGACTATGTTCGAATTATCATTAAACAACATTGAAAGGCATCAAGAAATAATTGATGTCAGCCAGAGTTTTTCAGCGTTAACATCATATTTGATTTTATCAATTACGAACCTCGAGAGGGTGCAAGACACATTACTTGACGTTCTCCTAAGTCTTAATAATGTAAAAATGAATCCTCATTTCATTTCGCCATCACAATTTGTCAAACAACTCCAAATTATTCGGAACAATATTCCGCCTTATCTTAACATCCCTACAGCATCTGTATTAGATATTTTTAAGCTGTCATCCATTAAAGGACGAAGTCTTAATGACTCAATAGTATTTGAAATGATGATTCCTTTAGTTGATAACCAAGAATTTCAGCTCTTTTATTTGGTTCCGTTTCCACTATTTAAAAATGATTCAAGTTTCATTATAGAATTATCATCCCCGTATTTAGCAGTTACTCCAACGAGAGATAGGTATTTTGAGTTAACAGAAAATCAATTACTGTCCTGCCATTTTCTTTCAACCAAAAATTATATTTGTAACCAACAATTACCAACAATGATCCATCGAGACAGTGATAAAAGTTGTGCAGTTTCATTACTGAACCATATGAGCAGTGCTATAAGTCACTGTTTTTTAACAAAATCCATTCTTCACGATCAATGGATAAGTCTTAGAGGTTCCAATAGTTGGATATTCGCTCTTGAAGATGTTGCAACTGGTTTACTTGTATGTGAAGGAACTACGAAGAGCTTAGCCTTAAGTGGAAGTGGTTTGATAGAATTTTTAAGACCATGTACATTGAAACTCCCACATATAATTATAAATGGCCGAGTTCTAAGCAATACCACTATACAAAATTCATTTGTTCCTTCAATAAGAATTTCCGAGGCAATTAAAACAACGGCATCCACTAAAGATAATAGTGTTATTTCGTCTTCGGGTAATGAGACAAATTATATGGAAATACAAATTTTAAAGGACAAAATAAATGAAGTAGCTAAAGATTTAGATAAGGATACCTGGGCAAATGATATAAACACTCATGATTACCATCACTATGGTATAAGCTTCATATTATTTATTGCAATGGTCGGATTCATCATATTTTACTACGTAAAAAATAGAAAACCCAAACCCCTTCCTAGAAGAAGCGCTCCTCGCTTCGAAATAGATACAGAATTTTAGAGTTTTGAGTGATTAGATCCCTCAAAGGGGGGGAGTATGTTAAGTAACACAAAAACACCCGACCATAATATCACACCTACATTTTAAATAAATGCTGACACGATGGGAAATTATGCCTTTATCATTTCCCATTATTATTAATTATTATTATAAGTTTTTATTTGCCATTATTGATATTTTGTACAATATTTATTTACATTTTTGTTTACATTTTCTGTTTCTTTTGAATTAATTACTATATAAAATTGACATAATTTTTTTTTTTTTTTCTTTTTTTTAATCAACTTTAATATGTAAGCAAAGTTTGAATAAATAAATGGATGCGTGTCAAAATTCTATGATCTGGCATAAGCCTCCCCCAATGTTGCCCAGAGATCTCTATCTTTTGCGTCATTGTACCAACTTTGTCTTTCTTTAAGCAAATCGTCTGCCCATCTTTTCTTCGGTCGTCCAATTGGTCTTCTGCTTTCTGGTGGTGTCCATTTTGTAATGATTTTTGTCCATCTTTGGTCCTGTATTCTAGATATATGTCCTGCCCAATTCCATTTAAGGAGTTTTGCTCGTTCAACCACGTCCGTTAAACCAGTTCTTCGTCTTATTTCTCTATTTCTCACTCTCTGGCTTATTCGTAGGTTAAGTAGTTTTCTTTCCATCTTGGTTTGGCATATTCTTATTTTGTCAAGTAAACTTGAAGTCAAGGATATAGTCTGTAACCCATACGTCATAACAGGAAGAATAGCAGAGTCTAATATATATTTTCGTGTTTCGTCCCTTAGATTTGATTGTAATATTTGTTTTAGACTCCAAAATTGTTTCCAACTATTGGTAATGCGTCTAGAAACTTCTTTTTTCTCTTGGTTAATGAATGACTTAGTCTGTCCTAGATAAATATAGTCTTCTACATATTCTATGTGTTCGTTATCCAGCATTATGTCATCTTTAATATGGTTAGTCATTATCTTAGTTTTTGACTTATTGATATGAAGTCCAACTTTCTTGCATTCATTTGTCAATTCTATGAGCATATTTTGTATTTGTCCGGAAGTTGATGAGATGAGAACTATGTCATCAGCGAATCTAAGGTTGCTCAAATATTGTCCCCAAATATTTATTCCATATCTATTGTCCCAGTTTAGTTTCTTGAATATTTCTTCCAGTACCGCAGAGAATAATGGTGGTAACATTGGATCCCCCTGTCTTACGCCTCTCTTTATTTTTATTTCTCTTCCTATTTTTTCTGTTTTTATTTTCGCCACGCTGTCTGTATATATATTTTTCATCGTCCTTATAAAGATAGGATGAATTCCTTGGTTTGTCAGCGCTGTCCATATTTCGTCATGTTCTACTGAGTCAAATGCTTTACTGAAGTCAATATATAAAAGATATAAAGGTTTTTCAAATTCGTTAGTTTTTTCAATGAGTTGGTTCATTGTTTGCAGATGGTCTGTTGTTGAAAAACCTTCTCGGAATCCTGCTTGTTCTCTTGGCTGATTTCTGTTTAATGTGTCCCTAATTTTTGTATACATTACTTTGGAGAACAGTTTATATATCATAGAAATGTTGCTTATTGGTCTGTAGTTATTTATGTCATCTTTATTTCCTTTTTTGTGGATAAGCGTAATTGTAGCTTGTTTCCATTGTCTTGGAATCTGCTGTGTTATAAGTACATCATTAAAAATCGTGGTCAAGACTGTAGAAATTGGTTGTTTTCCATATTTGAGCATTTCTGTTACAATACCGTCATTTCCTGTACACTTATCTGTCTTTAGATCGTCAATGGCTTGTTCAATATCTGTTTTTGTAAAAAGTGTAATACTATTTAAGTTGGAGTAACTGTCCGCCATCGATATATTATTATCTTTTATTTCTTTTGACGATTTGAAGAGTTCTTCGAAAAACTTGGTAGCAGACTCATTTATATCTCTCCTATTAATAGCGTTATTATTTTTGTTCTTAATTGATGTTATCCACTCTTTTCCGTCGTCAAGAAATGATTTTGTCTTTTTAATAGATTTTGTGTTGCTTAATATATCTTTTATCATTGTTTCGTTATATGTTTGGATATCATTTTTCGCATCTTCTTTTATGGTTTTCCGAAGGTATCTTAGTTCATTTTTTTCATGGTCTGATAAGTTGTCCTTGTTTCGTAGATTATCTCTTCTGGTTATCAGCGCTTTAGTGTCATCGGTTAATTTATCAGGTTTTGGAGTAACAGCAGTCATGATTGAAACTTTCGCCGAGTTCTTTATTATCTGTTCTAATGAATCATATGTATTTTGAAAGTTTTCGTTTATTCTATTTTTAGTTATATTAAGTCTTATTTCTTTCTTAAGCATGTCATTATATTTTTCAATATTTTCGGTTGGTATCATTCTAGGAATACTGAGTGTTTGTTTGTTTCTTTTCAACGTATTATGGTCCACTTTTATTTTTTGCTCTTACTAGCCTATGGTCGCTATCAAATTTAAAATTATTCAATACGGAGATGTCATTAATAGTTTTCAGTTTATTTGTTAGAACTAAGTCAATTTCGTTCTTTGTTATCCCATTTGGGTGAATCCAGGTCCATTTTCGTGTTTCTCTCTTTTTGAAGAAAGAATTTGCAAATCTGAGATTCGTCTCTTCCAGCCACTTTATAAGTAGGTCTCCTCTTTTGTTTCTTCGTCCGTATCCAAATGGTCCCATTACTTCTTCATCATTGTCAATCTGTTTCCCTAACTTGGCGTTGAAATCTCCTATAACATACATTATCTCGGATTTGTTTCATTATATACTTTGTCCAATAGATTGTAGAAGTTCGAAATTTCTTCGTCAGTTGCTGTTTTGGTCGGGGCATAAACCTGAATTATCGTCATTTTTGTGTTTTGTATTTTTAAACATAGGCTACAAATCCTTTCACTAAAAAATTTCCCATACACTATTTTTAATTCTATTTTTGTTATCCAAATTTTTACCTTTCCCACAACCCATATTCCACCCAACTCCCTCAGCAGCGTGAGGCCAGACGAAATATGATCTTCAATAAAAGTTCAATGTTTTGCCTCACGCGCTGATATTTGATATTTAATATTTATGTAGACTGACCACTTTTTAGTTTGCCTTTTGCAAACCTTTGGTCAGTCTAATCACTCATCATTGTTATTCCCAAGTGAACACTTGTGTATTTAATTTATTTAATAAAAATTATTACCTATTTGTTACCATAATTATTTTGTGTTTTAAAGACTTTATTTGTGTTAACAAGAACAATTGGTTTCAAATGACTTCATTTGGGGCAACAAATGTAGTTCGGGAAAATTTCATGCCAACTTTCAAGGTATGTATTATAGCAGTTATTCATAATTATTTTAGCGAACAAAATTTTATATCACCTAATTTAAGATGTTTATTGATAGATATTAGTAATAACTAAATATATAATTTTTAAGATCAAATATTATTTAAGTTTGATCACTGACAATCCATAAATTTATACCCCATTGCTTATTTATTTTATTTTATAGTGTTTGGTACAAAAATAATATTTTTTTTAATTAACAGATACAAGGGCAAATATATCACAGAGCAGGTTCACTGTTATCAGTGTCAGATAGCGACAGCAAATTCCTGCAAATTTATTTTATGGGCAATTCACCACAAGAAATTGATTAGCGTTGTGCAAATAACAATTTAGTAAAGAGGTCTATTGTAGAACAATTACAAACTTTATTTCATTTACACAATCAATTGATTATATTGTTAAAAACTGCACTGGATCTGATGCCATCTATTAATCACAAAATTGTAAGCAGAGCTGACAAATCACCTGCAGGTCACCATGCAAGACGTTTTAATGCACCAACTAATGATGAAGTTGCTATCGTTGTAGTTGGAGAAAACTTGGAATCCCGTGATATTGTTTTACATCGTCGAAATGATCAATTACAACGTATAAAGCAATCAAAAGACGAACTTATTCAGAAGTTGTTTCCAGATATTTCTCAAAATTACAGAAACCATGATTGGTTGAGCGAACGAGCTATATTGACTGCAAAAAACATTGATGGAAATGAATTGAATTTCAAAATTCAAGAACAAATTACAGGCGAATCGAGGATATATATGTAAATCAGTTGATTCGGCTACTAACCAAGATGATGTAGTCAATTATCCACCGAAATTTTTAAACTCGCTGGATTTGCCAGGATTGCCACCTCACAATCTTCAATTAAAGGTTGGATCAATAGTTATAGTGTTGCGAAATATCAACCAACCGCGTCTTTGCAACGGTACACGATTAGCGATAAGATATAGCGAAGCAACTACATATACTCGAAGGAAAGTATAAAGGAGAAGATGTTCTTATACCGCGCATCCCAATGATTCCGACTGATGTGCCATTTGAGTTTAAACGACTACAGTTTCCAGTGCGGCTTGCTTTTTCTATGACCATAAACAAGTCCCGGGGACAATTATAAGTGTTTGTGGTATTAATCTAGAAAATCCATGTTTCTCACATGGCAATTGTATGTTGCCTGTTCCCGTGTTGGAAAACCATCAGATTTATTTGTCTATGCGCCAAGTAATGGAACAAAAAAAAATCGTATATCACAAAGCACTAAAATGATAATAAAACTGATTTCTGTTAATAATTATGATTCACATGATTAACAATAAAGTGATTACTTACTTTAAAATCGTTATATATGTTTCATTTAATTATTTTTTATTCACAACGCCCTATCACCAGGGTGACGGTTTTGTTCAGGAGAAAGTTTAGCCACGACTATAAAATACGTAGGAACAAAAACTGCCACTTTACAAATCTTTATGACAGGACGAAGTCTGTCGGGTCCGCTAGTAAATAAATAAATAAAAACTTACGTTTTGCATAGGACAACAAAGAAAGTATCAACAAACAACAAAAAGACCGAAATTGAAACTTACGCTTTTGTCATATATATCTATGGATACATGACATACACACATGCGTTCAATATATGTATGTATCAAAAAAATCAAAATAAGGAAGGCAACCAAAACTAAACCTCATACGCGCACCATAGGAATCCATACAAATTATTTTTAAAATGTCTTGCACCTAACTCATCTTCTCTTCCTTTCTTAAATGTATTTTCAACATATGTATATTGTTTTATTTGATATAGTAAAATATAACATGGAAAAATTAATAACTAGCTATGGTTTTTATTTTCATATTCAATAATAAATAGCATAAAATACCTACATCGCTTGAAAAATAGCAACTGAAATATGGTAACATCGGTACCAAAAGATCATCGAAACCAAAACAACAGTTTCTGTTTTTCTTTGCCTCTATGGACATGGAATTGAAAGAAAAAACAATCTTCAAAGTATATGTATGTTTTATGTGACCAATTTTTTAATGAATATTTGTAGATTTATGTTTGGCAATGCAGGCTATTTTGGTCAATTGATTTTCAATGCAAATAAAAAACTTTATTCCATCTTTTACCCAACGTTTCGTCGCTACTCACGACTTCTTCAGGGGTTTTATCAAGATCTTTATTTAACATTATGAAAAAAATATTTATATTATTATAAAAAAATATTTTTTTTCATAATGTTAAATAAAGATCTTGATAAAACCCCTGAAGAAGTCGTGAGTAGCGACGAAACGTTGGGTAAAAGATGGAATAAAGTTTTTTATTTGCATTGAAAATCAATTGACCAAAATAGCCTGCATTGCCAAACATAAATCTACAAATCTTCAAAGTTGTTTTTATAGTTAGACACATAGCTTTGAACAGGCATACTGGCAAGCCAATATGTGAAATCAAAAACAGCTTTTTGTGCTTGACGATCAACCGACAAAAAGCTTTTTGTCGGTTGATAGCCAAGGAGTATTGACAAAAATATGGGACATTTTCTTCTATGGGGATGAGACATCTGTATAGTTTCTTATCTGTGACTATAGTACTCTCATGGTGGAAGTCGTATAGGGCGGCATCTACATATTTTTTGTGGAACGTCTAGTCAAGGCATTCATGGAGAAATCGATTTGCAGTCGGGAGACTTGGGAGACTTAAAAATGTTATAATTTGAAATAGAGAAAGACTATAGAGAATTAACGAAAGTCTGAGTGAGTGAGTGAGTGAGTGAGTGAGTGAGTGAGTGAGTGAGTGAGTGAGTGAGTGAGTGAGTGAGTGAGTGAGTGAGTGAGTGGGTGAGTGAGTGAGTGAGTGAGTGAGTGAGTGAGTGAGTGAGTGAGTGAGTGAGTGAGTGAGTGAGTGAGTGAGTGAGTGAGTGAGTGAGTGAGTGAGTGAGTGAGTGAGTGAGTGAGTGAGTGAGTGAGTGAGTGAGTGAGTGAGTGAGTGAGTGAGTGAGTGAGTGAGTGAGTGAGTGAGTGAGTGAGTGAGTGAGTGAGTGAGTGAGTGAGTGAGTGAGTGAGTGAGTGAGTGAGTGAGTGAGTGAGTGAGGAAAACACATTTGTTTCTTTGTGTTTGTATTTTGGTGTGGTTATATTTGTTGGTTACATCTTTGTATATGAAAACTTTTTCATATACCTTACCTACAAAGGTTACATACGCAAAACCGTAGTCTTTCTATACAAAGATGATAAGACAAAAGCGAGTGAATTGTGATTTCGTGTAGGAATTTTATATTCTTGGTTGAGATTTTATATTTTTGATGATTTGAGGATTGTATTAGGGAATTATAACTTGAACTATTATAGACAAGCAAATATGTAGGTATTGTATTCTTATCCAATAATAGATAGCTAGCTTAATAAATTTAAACAATTTGATCGCCTAAACCTTTCTTACAATTCGTTTTCAAATCGAGCACAAAGAAGTTTAAATTTTTAAAGTCTTAGAAAGATGGTTTTTTTTTAAATAAATAAATTTGTTAATTGATACCTAATACAATTATTTAAAAGCTGGTTACAAAATTGTTGACAACTTAGGTATAATGAAAAGATGGATATTTAATTTTTGGACGTTTTTTAATGGTAGTGAATTTTTTAAATGGGATGATGAACTTTTAAATTTTTTTGTTTTAAAAATTAACACATACCTACCTATCTTTCAGTTTATAAAGTAGGTAGTTATAACTTCCGGTCAAAAAAGTATTTCAAGGACAAATTTTGAAATATACTTTTGCATGTAAGTTCTTATGATATATGTAGGTATTTATTAAAAGAAGGACCTTCCTATCAACAATTTTGAATGATCAAGGTTATAAGCAAATGTTTATTTTTAATAAGACTTTATTTGGATCTTTATTTTTAGAGAAGTATTAGACTTTGGCAGACGGCAAATATGCCAAGTCCGTAATCTTACTACAAATTGTATATTATTTTAAAGATAAGACGAAAATAAATAATAATAATAATAATAATAATAATAATAATAATAATAATAATAATAATAATAATAATAATAATAATAATAATAATAATAATAATAATAATAATAATAATAATAATAATAATAATAATAATAATAATAATAATAATAATAATAATAATAATAATAATAATAATAATAATAATAATAATAATAATAATAATATTAATAATAATAATAATAATAATAATAATAATAATAATAATAATAATAATAATAATAATAATAATAATAATAATAATAATAATAATAATAATAATATTAGACTTTGTAATTGTACTTACATAAATTTTATGCCTTTGTCTCATCTTAAGATATCTAAATTCTAGCAAATCCAAGTTTTGTATGCCAGAGCAAAGTTTTTAACTTAGGAGTAATTTTTCTATAAATTTGAAATAAACATAACGTTTTACTACTGTTTTAAAATATACCTACGTACGTGCACTTTTGACTACCGAAATGGGGATTTATGTCTCTTCGTGTAGAAGGTAGAGGCAAATTTGGAAAGGTGAAAATTTTGGTTAACCCTAAATATCTCATGAACCAATAACGCTAGAGACTTGAATTAAATTTTATATTATAAATTGAAAAAATCCAATTAACGTTTTTTTTTATAAATCAAAAAAACTGAAAAAAAAAATTTGTCACCTCGAAAATGTTACGACTAAAATATGATTTCACCTCCAAAACCATTTTATGCAACGAAGAATAATGTTTTGAAATCTGATCAAATTTTGAAAAAAATCGAATTGACATTTTTTTTTATAAAAAAATAAAAACCTAAAAAAAACTTTACTCAAAGTTGGTAAAAATTGATTTTCCACTCAAATATCTTTTCAAAACTTTGAGAAATTGGCTTTAAACTACTTTTATCTTTCAAAAAATATTGTTGTCAACATTCAGTAAAATTTTGAAAAAAATCGAATTGACAGTTTTTAAACAAAAAATTAAAAACCGAAAAAAAAAATTAACAAAAGTTGGTAAAAATTGATTTTGGACTCAAATATCTTTTCAAAAATTTGAGATAATGGCTTCTAACTAATTTTATCTTATAGAAAATATTATTTTTAACATTAGGAAAATTTTTGAGAAAAATCGAATTGACAGTTTTTTTACAAAAAATAAAAATCTAAAAAAAAATGTATAAAAGTTGGTAAGAATTGTTTTTCGACGTAAATATCTTTTCAAAAATTAAAAATATTGGCTTCAAACTTATTTTATTTCACAGAAAATATTGTTTTCGATATTCAATAATTTTTTTATAAAAATCCAACAGTCCGTTTTTTCATAAAAAAATAAAATCTACACAAAATAGGCTTAAGCAACACATACATAGATGCCTGCCTAAATATAAACCATATTTGCATATACATATGTATGTTGTTTATGCCCTCTATAAAGTCCGAGCTTTGTTGTCCTTTCTGCATCTTTCTGCATTATTATTTGTATACCAAATTTATTTGAAGTCGATATCTCTATTTGTTCTTGAGCTATGGACGACGAAAAAACTTCCCAAACGTACATACACACGCAACAGACATCTCTCTAAAAATCTTTTATTTCGACTCTAGGGACCTTGAAACGTCGAGAAATCGGACCGATTACAATAACTTCCTATGGGAATTTAAGAACGCTTAGAGCGAATCGGCTCTTACCCTTAATTTCCAAATTTTAGGTCAATAAACCTAATGTCTTGGGGTGAAGGTACGGGCCAGGACGGAATCAGGGGACCCACTTCCACTTCTCTACCATCGAAATGTCATTTTTGATTAAAATCTTGAGTTCGAAATTTTTTACGAATGCAAAACTTGCCTACCTACATACCTATACCTACCTATAACGCAAGTAAAAAAATTAAGTTCAGACCGATGATTTTCTAAATTGTGAAATTAAGTCTTAAATTGACTTTAAATGTCTAAAGAATCCTTCATCTTAACAAGGTTAAAACACCAAGCTTGCGAAATAACATGAGTAATTAATAATTATCATTGGTAGGTATAATTTTGCGTTTAATGTTAAAAAATTATTGGTTGGTGAGTGGCACAAAAAAACTTCGAAATCGTATAAAAGAAAATTTCAAATCAATACAAAAAATACCTACTTCGACACTACATTTACGAAACTATAATTACTAATAATTGAAAATTTAGAATGAAACAACTTCAATTGTAAATTCGGCAAGCAGCTGCCTTAAACTGCGAGTATAAAATTTCATACAAAAACCTCCTTAGAATTGTAAAAATTAAAAATCTTGACCAGTGTCAACTCCTTCGCCTCATCTCCCTCCTCATACGAATCCAATCGAAATCGTTGGCTTATGAAAAAGAGAGGAGATAATAGAAGAAACCTGAATAAAACAACAACAATTACTTGTGTGTGCTTAGAAAAATGCTAATCGGTTCAGTATAGTTCGATAGAATGAAAAAACCTGTAATTGGCTTACAACTTTCATGTGGGTGTGGTGGCGTAGTGCGTAGTGCACTAGCTCCTCACACGCTAGGTCGCTTGTTCAAGCCCAGCTCGGGCAAAAGTTCTTCAAAAATTAAATTGAACATAAAAAGCGATTAAGCACCACTAAAGGAGTCTGATGATCGGGTTGGTTCCCGTGAAATAGCTATAACTTGGTGGTAGCACACACAAGTTGTTGTTGTTTCATTCTAAATTTTCAATTGTAAATTCGGCAAGCAGCTGCCTTAAACTGCGAGTATAAAATTTCATACAAAAACCTACTTATAATTACTAATAGTTAATAAGTTAAAAAAACTTTCAATTGGATTTTCCTAAAAGTAACACATCTTAAAATAGAAGAGCTGACAAAATTGTATTAAAGGTACCTACAACAGCAAACAACATAATACCTACCTACCTACGTAAATATAAACTAAATTTGTTTTTGTTGTTTATGGCTAAGGTCCCAGCTTTATTGTTTACATTTATTTATTAAAAATGATAAAACAAAAGGAGGATTGGATCATAAATAAAATACACAAATTTCAATTATATAAAATTATTCAAATTATCTGAACCAACATAAAGAATGCATTTTTGTTTTTATTTTAAACTACATAGGTATTTATAAATACTGTAGGTACCTACCTATCTACTAATCTCAAACAAAGTGCTAAGTGTACGGATATTATCGCACTGTCCGGATACTAGTAGGAATTCCCTGTGAAATTTCATAAATTACCTGCCTACCTACCAATATCTTTTATATCTAAAATTTGAATTTAAAATCAAACCCACATCCTGAAAAAAATCACCTACCAATTGATATTTATCTACAAAAAAAAACTTTAAAGGTCAAACAAATCTAATTTTCAAATATTGCAGAAAACTTAAGGCCAAATAAAAGCAAAATACCCAGCCAAAATATACATAACTATAACCAAACGTATAACTATCCCAATATGTTTCTTCTTCACAAAAATCGCATCGTAGCTTCGTATACATAATACAACCATTTTTCATATACAAAGATCGTACACAAGGAGAAGCAGAGTCATGAATGTAAATAAAAACAAAAATCGGTACAAGATCCTGAACAGCTGATGTAAGCATACAAACATTTCATTCATCCCCTTATTAGACACAATATCATAGAGGAAATATATTATCTAGAGTCCCGACTTAATGGGTTTGCTCTCTTTCGGCCTACAAGCTAAATTGAAAGGATTTTGTCCATAAGGATAAGAATGTGTTAGTTGTCCCGTGCATTTCTTATGGGAAAAAGCCATTATGAATGTAGTTGTTATGGAATTTGTGCCCATATTGCTCAGCCGTGGGAGAAAAAACTGTGAGGTGAACTCAGCCGTTCAAAAAAGAGATCCGTTGAATTCAAAAATTAAAAAATTAATGCAATATTTAAAGAAAAATTAATTTTGCAACTTCCTTTCAGTGAAAACTGTACTAAAAATAATATTTGACTGCTTTTGGCAAACAAATTCTATGATTTTTATGAAAATTTTTGATAAAAACAGAAAAAATCATGCAGAAAGTATAGGCGCACCATAGAACTACAATGCGAACGTGGCCTAATTTGAGTTTAACCCAGTTTTGACAGATTAACAGCAAGGTGAGTATTTTGACAGTTCTACGAAAATGTAAACAAAATTAATTCCCAAAAATGCAAATGAAGGTAAAACAATTTAAATACAAAATATTTATTTATTGAAATAAAAATATATAATAAATTTGCACCTAATTTAATCCTCAGATAAAGAAGAAACCAAGGAGAATGTTGCAACAGGAAAAGTGGAATCTCCCGAGAAGGAAGCCAGCAACGCCGACGTACATATTTATTCTGGAGTGAAGAGGTACAAATTCAAGGTGTTTTTATTACGTTAATTTTAAACTCAAATTATATGAATATTATTTTGTTTTTTTAGTTAAAATTACATCGCTCTAATCCGATGGATTCTTATGTCCTCATTTTTAATTAAATATCGTATGGCTATCTGCTATCGTGAGCTGAATGACTCCAATTTGGCTTTTGCAATCGATTCCGAGTAAGTCTAGACTTCTAAAGATAAACATGCTTCTAGCAAAGATACAAC
Organism: Eupeodes latifasciatus; assembly: GCA_920104205.1. Lineage (NCBI taxonomy): Eukaryota > Metazoa > Arthropoda > Insecta > Diptera > Syrphidae > Eupeodes > Eupeodes latifasciatus. Next base: position 53,071,954 of record OV049927.1, read on the forward strand.
ATCGACAATCAAGAAATCCATTGGAGGCTATTGCCTCTTACAAAGATGTACTGCGTGCCAATGGCCATGTAGGCTATAAGTTCACTCTTGGAAGTCGGCGTCGATGGAATTGAAGTCAATTCGTTGGTAGTGAATGGGAAGCAAGCAAGTTGAATCAATTGCAGCGTTTGATAGCAGTAGCACATTCATGTCATGTGTCACCATCTGTGCAATGCAAAGCACTTCTTTCAGCCACCTACCGATAGGATGTGAACAATCGTTGATTTAATCTACAGTCAGTTTTTCAAGACAGTACCTACCGCCGAGGATTGGCCAATTGATGTGTTTCACTATGTTCTCAAGTATGATGAGGTAATGCTTGTGGCTACCGATACAATTTTGCAGAAATTCACAGTTGAATATCTGCCTTGTACATGTTTTGGCGAACTCTGTGATGTAGGTGGTGAAGATATTTTTATAAATAATAAAATAAGAACTATCTTAACTTTTTTCTCTTTCTAATTTAAATTGTAGGTCTCTGGAATTCAATTGAAATACCTTCCTTCATTCATGATAAATATATTGCTTTCGATGCCATCAACAACAATACAAACCGACTCCAGAATTACTCTATAAATTAAGGTTTTTGAGATTTTATTTCTGTAATTCGAAATCACTTATCTACATACATACATACATATAAATCTTTTTGAAGCTATCAATTTCATGAAATAGTTTTTTTTTTTTTTTCAAAAAAATGTGTGATGGTTATTCAAACCCACAACATCTTCCTTCAATGTTTTCAATTTTTTACTATTTCCTATAACGAATTTGTAGTCTTAAGATTATAACATCAAGTTCTTGTAATATATTGAAAAAAATACAAAAATAATGTTCAAAAATTAAACGAACTATTTAAAACCAAAAAAGAATTACATTCTAGTTTTTTGTTCAAAACTTCAGGTAAAGTCAAATGAAGCAAAATGATTTAAACTGTAGGTAAAAGCAAAGACATGTATGTATCTTGCAATTTAAAGTTAAGAGATACGTCATGTTTTACCGGTTTTGGTTGTCTTTAAAATTTTCAAAGAGGTATATTTTAAAAACCTGATGTAGTAGATAAATTTAAAGTTGAGATTCGAGGTCAGGATATCTTAATCCTCTCAAAAAGTATTTTTTGCTTGGGTGACAAAAAAAAAAGTATAATTTTGTCGACCAGTGTTATCCTTATCAGACTCAACGGAATTTAAACTTCGCACTCTGAGGCAAAATTAAAAGAACGAATTTCTGACCAATGCTGTTGACCACATGAAATCACAAAGGAATACGTACGAACGTGATGAACCAAAACATAAGAAGAATAGGATTAAAAATACTAAGTTTTTAATTTTGTTAAATTGAACATATGTGTCAATAAAAAAAATAAAACCTACCTAAAACAGCTTATTTGTTTTTTATTATTATTTGCTAAAAACGAAATAAAAAATAAAAAAAGGTATAATCCACTATAATAATTGACCTGAGCAGATCAAATTTGGGAAAACCAAAAAGAAGTGTTTTTCTTGGAAAAAGTACATTTAATATTTTTTTATTTACTCAAAAACTAAGAAGTTGTATTTTAAAGTCCAGTTTTTGTTTTTTAAATGAAAATACATTAATAGCTTTAAATCTAAAACAAAATTATACTAAATTACATACAATTTTGAAAAAAAATACAACTTTATTTAAAAACTAGCTGCGCCACGAACTTTGACTATTAATGGATGAGATTTAAAGAGTCAAATCCACTTCGAATCATCTTGCAGGATTTGTTGCAATACCGCTTCGTTTTAACTTGTTGCTGAAAAAAAAAACAATTAGTGCTTTCAAAGTTTGTGGTTTATGTTACTTACTTTGAAGTGGTCTTGGCATTATGAGTTTTCTGGTCAATGAAATTGTAGTAAATTAATTGGTTTTGAATTGTACCATTCCCGGAATAGTGCTCGTAAGTCGATATTTTGATTAAAAATTTGTGGCAAGTCGTTTGTGACATTCTTATGCGAGGCAAATTCCAAAATCCTAATCGGACCATGTCACAAGTGCACAATTTTCGATTGTATTATTTTTGGACATCTCCGGCAGGTGAAGGTTGCGGGTTCCCAATTCTTGGAACATCATTAGAGTAGTTTGTAGGGGTATTCCTGTGTCGACGGTCTTCTATGTGAGTCCAGTTAGTTGTGTTCAGAATGCACTTAGTTTTGGTGATTCAATAGGCATTATGTTTTCATGGAATTCAGATTTTATTTTTCCAGTCTATAAGTTTACCAACATTCTGATTCCGGTCATTTAGAAGGTGTTCTCACAGCAGGTTGCTTTCGACTTTCAGTTCCTCATCTACTTGGTATGTGTCGGCGTAAGCGGCCGCAGTAGCCGCTGTCTCGGTCAGTTCAGCGTCCCCGCTATCATTTTGTGAGACAGTTGCACTCTAAGAAACCAGAAAATGTTGCTTTAATTGCAGCTGCAAGTCATTTTTTTGGTCGGCTTGCAGCATCATATGTATTTCTTGGCGGCTGATGAATAGGCGGAGGACGTTTTGGAAATACTAAAGAACAATAGAATTTAAAACATCCATTAAATTACTCGTAAGTAAATGAATTAATTAACCTGATTTGCCTGCATAGGTACTCAGCCGTTGCTGATGTTGATGTTTAGTCGTTCCAAAACTAGGCGGTCGACTATTAATGTCGAAGCTTTCACTTGTAAAATTGACTTGAATCTCACAAAGTAACACAAAGTCGTTGGCATAGCTGAAGATATTCGCTAATTTGGAATTGAATTCGTAGCTTTGGTGGGGTTGTTGCTGCTGGTGTTGTTGCATTACAAGCATCTGGCTATTTGCAGCGACGCTGACACCTCCGCCGTCAACACCTGCGGCAGCTATGGCCGTTGAGATGTACACACAAATACAATGGGCAGCTTCTATCGTTAAAAACATTGATATTATTTTGTTAAGAGAAATATAATATAAAAAACTTACCTGTAAATAAGTATACTTTGTCTTCCAGATTTCTTGATGGAAGTTGCTTTCTGCATTATGGTATGTAATGGGCAGCATCTAAAATGGAAACACAGAGTATAAAATAAATCGATGCACCTCCTTCGCTGCAATTTGACTTACTTTTTATTCAATGAAGTGAACTTGTATATTATACTCTTTTCATTATAAAGGTTTTTGGTCTGAAAAATATCAAATTATATTAAATATCAAAACAATTAACAAAAACTTACTCTTCAAATCCGAAATCCATTGTTTTGTTTTGCAAAATTGATTGTCATTTTTGACAGGTCACAAAAATTCCATAAGTTTCTATTTTAGCCCAAACCCCATTTTGTTTTTTATTTCCCCACTCACATGTATTCACCGATAGTGAATTTGAGAGAGTTCACCTCGAATTTGAGAGAGTTCACCTCGAATAAAATTTGAGTTTCAGGTAGGACGGGTACCGGTCGGGACTCTAGATAATATATTTCCTCTATGCACAATATTGAGACATTGCCGTTTTCCATATAAAAGTGCATTGATATAAAGAAAAAACAAAAACAAATTCATCGACCTTCATATGGAAGCTTTGTATATGAAAACATATACAAGGATAGACTCAAATAAAATGAAGGAAATTGTGTCGACTTTTTGGCTGCCAAATTAACTGTCTCCCTTATTCTGCTGGCTGCATATGGGAATGGAAATAATATTTTTCTCTCGCTCCCCCCAAATGTCTCCATTTCTCGATACAACCGCCAACGACGGCGTCCGGTCGCGTAAAAAAAATCTGCCCATGAGAGTACTATAGTTTTCATATACAAAGGCGATACTAGCGACTTATGACTTTGTATATGAAAACCATAGTACTCTCATGGGCAGACATTTTTTACTCAGGCGGATGCCGTCGTTTGCGGTAGAATCGAAATTGGAGACATTTCGGGGGAGCGAGAGAAAAATATTATTTCCATTCCCATAAGCAGCCAGCAGAATAAGGAGCTCAGTTAATTTAGCAACCAAAAAGTCGACACAATTTCCTTCATTATTAACTATTATTAACTAGGTATAAGTAATTATAGTTTCGTAAATGTAGTGTCGAAGTAGGTATTTTTTGTATTGATTTGAAATTTTCTTTTATACGATTTCGAAGTTTTTTTGTGCCACTCACCAACCAATAATTTGTTAACATTAAACGCAAAATTATGCCAATGATAATTACTCATGTTATTTCACAACCTTGGTGTTATAACCTTGTTAAGATGAAGGATTCTTCAGATATTCAAAGTCAATTTAAGAATTAATTTCACAATCATGGTCTGAAATAATTTTTTTGCCTCGCGTCAAGATATTAATCAAAAATGACATTTCGATGGTAGAGAAGTGAAAGTGGGTCCCCTGATTCCGTCCTGGCCAGTACCTTCACCCCAAGGCATTAGGTTGATCGACCTAAAATTTGGAAATTAAGGGTAAAAGCCGATTCGCGTTAAGCGTTCTTAAATTTCTATAGGAAGTTATTGTAATCGGTCCGATTTCTCGACGTTTCAATGTACCTAGAGTCGAAATAAAAGATTTTTAGAGAGATGTCTGTGCGTGCATGTGTTTTTTTCGTCGTCCATATCGACTTCAAATAAATTTTGTTATACAGATAATAATGCAGAAAGATGCAAAAAGGACTCTAAGAATTTACTTTCGACTCAAACATCTTTTCAAAAATTAAAAATATTGGCTTCAAAGCTGCTAAAATTGTTAAAAATTGGTTTTCGACTAAAAATCTCGTTAAAATAGATTTTGAAATAAAACTACTTCATCATTTGATAACTTTTTTTAACAAAACAGAAGAATCTACAAGTTTTTAAGCAAGACAAATCGACAGACGAGATGGGAAGTTATCATTGTGGATCGCACACCAGGATCTTTTTTAATATGAAATTTTTGGCTTTTATTTATAATACAACAATTCTACATTTTGCTTCATTTTTAACAAATTAATGTGGACAACAAAGTGCGGACCTTAAAGAGGGCATAAACAACATTATATGTAAATATGGTTTATATTTAGGCAGTCATCTATGTGTATGTGTAAAAGGGTACCCCACGTTATTTTGTTTTTAAGTTTTCTCAAGAAAAATCAACTGATTTCAATTGTTTTTTTCTTCACAAGCTCTTATATTTGCTTTATTTTTGGATTTTTTAAAAATTAGTACATTTTTTTCAAAATTCTATATATCCAAACGAGTCATCAGTTTTTTACGAAACTGTATATTAATTAGTTCAAAATAACTGCATACCAAAAATATATATTTTACTAAAATTGAAAAATTGTATGTGTACAAAATTAATTTAAAAAGTAAACTGCTCTAAAGATTTTCAAATAAGAATTTTGAAACATTAAGGTTTTTTTGAGAAATCAAATTTTGGAAACAAGCTTTTTTAACAGGTACTACATACATTTTTAAATTTAAAAATACAGGAAATATTTTAAATAGTCTTGGTTTGTCAATTGAACTGATTCGTTCTAAAATTGCCTCTACCTCCTACACGAAGAGACATAGACTGACATTTCGGTAGTCAAAAGTGCACGTACGAGTACGTATATTTTAAAACAGTAGTAAAACGTTATGTTTATTTCAAATTTATAGAAAACTTACTCCTAAGTTAAAAACTTTGCTCTGGCATATCAAAATTGGATTTGGTAGAATTTAGATATCTTAAGACTTAGACAAAGGCATCAAATTTATGAAAGTACAATTACAAAGTCATAATAGGTACTTTTCTAAAAATAAAAATCCAAATAAAGTCTTGTATCTTATTAAAAGTAAACATTTGCTTATCCCCTTGATCATTCAAAATTGTTGATAGGAAGGTCCTTCTTTTAATAAATACCTAAATAGGTATATCATAAGAACTTACAGGCAAGTATGTTTCAAAATTTGTCCTTGAAACACTTTTTTGACCGGAAGTTATAACTACCTACTTTATAAACTGAAAGATAGGTAGGTATACCTATGTTAATTTTTAAAACAAAACAATTTAAAAGTTCCTCATCCCATTTAAAAAATTCACTACCATTAAAAAACGTCCAAAAATTAAATATCCATCTTTTCATAATACCTATGTTGTCAACAATTTTGTAACCAGCTTTTAAATAATTGTATTGGGTATCAATTAACAAATTTATTTATTAAAAAAAATCATCTTTCTAAGACTTTGAATATTTTAAACTTCTTTATGCTCGATATGAAAACAAGGCACGAGTACGATAACTTTGGCGCCAAGATATAATAACGGTTTTTGGTAGAGGGTCTTAATACAAGCATTTTTTACTATGGGAGGGGGGGTCTATCTCCCCCCGTTTAGGCGGGAGGGGCAATTTAAAAAAAGTTATTATTTAAAATGGAAAAAAATAATTAAAAAATAACGGTGGTACTTACAATTAAGTTGTATACATTTTTTTAAAGCCAACCAGCCAGTTTTTAAATCAAGTCAAAACTATGCGTAGTTTTTGAAAAATTTGACTTTAAACTCAAAATTTGAGTTAAAAAAAGGTTTAAAGTGTAACTTTTTCAATACTTCAAGATTATCTACCATTGTTTTTATTTTAGAATTTATTGCTCTTATTTGTTTTTGATCAAAAACTGAAAACTAGATGATTTTATGTCTTTTAGTTTTTGAGAAAATTGAAAATAAAAATTTAATTTTAAACTCAAAATTTGAGTAAAAAAAGTTAAAAAAAGGTTTAAAGTGTAACTTTTTCAATACTTCAAGATTATCTACCATTGTTTTTATTTCAGAATTTATTGCTCTTATTTGTTTTTGATCAAAAACTGAAAACTAAATGATTTTATGTCTTTTAGTTTTTGAGAAAATTGAAAATAACCACAACTACTATTTTCATTTAATTCTTTTTTTTTGCTTGAGTGGTTTTATTTTGATAGTAAATAATGGTATTTGCGTATGCGTAATGCGTGTTTGGGTGTATGCAACAGTAAGGTGTGCGCGAGTTTGGGTGTATGCAACAGTGGCATCTGTAAGGGGGGGCATTCTGCCCCCCTGCAACCCCCCTGCTTGGGCACACTATAGGATTTGGGGTGGGTGCAAGTTGGAGTGCGTGCAAGGTGGGGAGGGTGCAAGGTGCGGTGGGTGCTAGATGGGGTGCATGCAAAGTTTCTTTTGCATTTAAATAAGCTAGATTTAAGAAAAATTAATTTACCCTAGGTATATCTTATCGATTATTACTATCAAAATAAGACTACGTTAATACTTAAGCAAGGAAAAAGTAATTTAATTAAAATATTTTGTTTTGGTAATTTTCAATTTTCTCAAGAACTAGAAGACATCAAGTCATCTAGTTTTCAGTTTTTGATCAAAAACAAATAAGAGCAATGAATTCTAAAAAAAAATAGTAGATAATCTGAAAGTTTTAAAAAATTACACTTTAAACCTTTTTTTTAACTTTTTTTTACACAAATTTTGACTTTAAAACAATTTTTTTCAAAAACTATGCATAGTTTTGACTTGATTTAAAAACAAGCTAATAGACAAAAGTGTTGGCTTTAAAAAAAGGTATAGTACTTAATTATAAGTATTACCGTTATTTTTTAATTATTTTTTTCCATTTAATGTACATATTTTTTTAAACTGCCCCTACCGCCTAAACGGGGGGAGATAGACCCCCCCCTCCCATAGTAAAAAATGCTTGTTTTTAACTGTTCTATACAAATCCGTCATTAAACTTTGGTTTAGGTGATCAAATTTTTTAAATTTATTTAGCTAGCTATGTATCTATTATTGGATAAGAATACAATACCTACATATTTACTTGCCTATAAAAGTTCAAATTATAATTCCCTTATACAATCCTCAAATCAAATCATCAAAAATATAAAATCTCAACCAAGAATATAAAATTCCTACACGAAATCGCAATTCACCTGCTTTTGTCTTATCATCTTTGTATAGAAAGACTACCGTTTTGCGTAAACCTTTGTATATGAAAAAGTTTTCATATACAAAGATGTAACCAAAAAATATAACCACACCAAAATACAAACACAAAGAAACAAATGTGTTTTCCTCCTTACTCAGACTTTCGTTAATTCTCTATAGTCTTTCTCTATTTCAAATTATAACATTTTTAAGTCTCCCGACTGTAAATCGATTTCTCCATGAATGTCTTGACTAGACGTTCCACAAAAAATATCTAGATGCCGCCCTATTCGACTTCCACCATGAGAGTACTATGGTTTTCATATACAAAGCTTATGAGCATTTGAAAAATAAGTGTCGCCATCTAGATCAGGATTTGCCCGGTGTCCCTTCTGTTTGTAATTATTCAATGCTTTTACCCTTCTGACTAAGTCTACGTCGCTGTACAGCCCGTACAGCTCATTGTTCCATCTTCTCCTCCACTCCCCTTCTTATTTTATTTATTATTTTCGGCACAATTTTATTTGATGTTTTATGTTTAAGGGTTCCTTGTCAAATTGGAAAAGGAGTAAGTAATATTTTTTTGAGATACAAAATACAGGTGGAGGTGGAATAGTAGCTTGCCTGAGGAGTGTTTTGTTTTTTTTTTCTACTTGGAGATGCTGCGATCAGATAATGCAGGAATTATTAAAACTAAAAGCACAGATAAGAAACTTTACAGATGTCTCATCCCCATAGAAGAAAATGTCCCATATTTTTTTCACTACTCCTTGGCTATCAACCGACAAAGAGCTTTTTGTCGGTTGATCGTCAAGCACAAAAAGCTGTTTTTGATTTCACATATTGGCTTGCCAGTATGCCTGTTCAAAGCTATGTGTCTAACTATAAAAACAACTTTGAAGATTGTTTTCTCTCTCAATTCCATGTCCATAGAGGCAAAGAAAAACAGAAACTGTTGTTTTGGTTTCGATGATCTTTTGGTACCGATGTTACCATATTTCAGTTGCTATTTTTCAAGCGATGTAGGTATTTTATGCTATTTATGCTATTTATTATTGAATATGAAAATAAAAACCATAGTTATTAATTTTTCCATGTTATATTTTACTATATCAAATAAAACAATATACATATGTTGAAAATACATTTAAGAAAGGGAGAGAAGATGAGTTAGGTGCAAGACATTTTAAAAATAATTTGTATGGATTCCTATGGTAACACTGATGCAAATGTACGTGCGCCGCGCCGCTGGTGCGCGTATGAGGTTTAGTTTTGGTTGCCTTCCTTATTTTGATTTTTTTTGATACATACATATATTTAACGCATGTGTGTATGTCATGTATCCATAGATATATATGACAAAAGGGTAAGTTTCAATTTCGGTCTTTCTGTTGTTTGTTGATTGTTTCTTTGTTGTCCTATGCAAAACGTAAGTTGTGTATTTAGTGAATTTAAACAGGTGTAGGTAGGTACTCATGTAAATAATTTCGATACAAAAAAGAGGCTCGGATGTGACCCACACTGATAACTTACTATTGATGCCCGCTTAAATTTTTCAAATTTTTTTTTTTTATTTGGAAAAAAGTATCAGGGTTGTTGCGGATGTAAAAATTTTGACATCCGCGGATGCGGATGCGGATTTTTCGAGACTCACATCCGCGGATGCGGATGCGGATTTTAGAATTTATTAAATAAAAACAATTTTAAGTCCGTAAATAAAGGAAAATTTTATTGATTATCTTTGCGTTTAATAATTAAATTTAAAAATGGGTGAGTTATATTTAATAAAAAGCAAGATTGCAGCCTTCTCAGACTGCAATCTCTTTCTTAGTGGATCGTATATTAATCCAGCTCCACTTAATAGTTGTTCGCTGGGAACACTAGCTGGTGGAGGTGATAAATACCTCAGTGCAACTTTGGAGAGTCTTTTAAAGTCTGTTTGATGGATTTTCCACCAATCAAGTGGATTATTATCTCGAATTCTAGTCTTTTTTTATTTCGGTAACATGCTAACTCCCTTCGGAGAAGTGCTTCGGGACTAGCGTTATCAGATTCTCCTTCACCTTCGTCTTCAGTTGATGAATCTAGCATCATTGCCATATCGCTTCCGAAGCGAAGCAAGCCTTGTAACTTAAACCAGACGTTCCTGGTTCCAAATGTAAAGACTCATCCATTTTCTTCTTTTTTGTGTTGTTTAAATTTGGTGACAACGTAGGAGAACTGGTGCTTAATGGATCATTTATCATCTTTAGAATTACATCTTTTATTCTTTCCTCGGTGATGGGTTTGAAAAATGTATGCTTATAGCGAGGGTCTAAGTATGTTGAAATCGCATACAAATCGTTGTCTTGCAAAGATGAAAATTTTGAAAATTTTTACAAATTTGAAAAAAAGCGTTTAAAAACATCCGCATCCGCAACAAACTCCGCATCAGTTTATGCGGATGCGGTTGCGGATGCGGATGTTGGAATTATTGCGAATAATCCGCAATTGCGGATGCGGATGCGAATATTCGCAACATCCCTAGTAAGTATGCAAAAATATAAATTTAAGCTGTTTTCTGTGGAAATAGATGTATCGAAAAGTTAAATTAATATATTTTGAAAGGAGTTTGGTTTCTCTAAAATAAACATTGTCTTAAAATGTTACAAAACATTAACAACAATATTTCTATGGGGCAGAGTACGATAACTTTGGCGACAAAGTTTAATGACGGATTTGTATAGAACAGTTAAAAACAAGCATTTTTTACTACAGAAGGGGGAAGTCTATCTCCCCCCGTTTAGGCAGTAGGGGCAATTTAAAAAAATATGTACATTAAATGGAAAAAATAATTAAAAAATAACGGTAATACTTACAATTAAGTATTATACCCTTTTTTAAAGCCAACATTTTTGTCTATTAGCTTGTTTTTAAATCAAGTCAAAACTATGCATAGTTTTTGAAAAACATTGTTTTAAACTAAAAATGTATGCAAAAAAAATTAAAAACAAAAAGGTTTAAAGTGTAGTTTTCAAAACTTTCAAATTATCTACTGTTTTTTTTTTATAATTCATTGCTCTTATTTGTTTTTGATCAAAAACTGAAAACTAGATGACTTTATGTCTTCTAGTTCTTGAGAAAATTGAAAATTACCAAAAAAAATATTTTAATTAAATCACTTTTTCCTTGCTTAAGTATTAACGTAGTCTTATTTTGATAGTAATAATCGAATATGGATTAAGATACACCTAGGGTAAATTAATTTTTCTTAAATCCAGCTTATTTAAATGCAAAAGAAACTTTGCATGCACCCCATCTTGCACCCACCGAACTTTGCCCCCTCCCCACCTTGGACGCACTCCTCCTTGCACCCTCCCCAAATCCTATAGTGTTCCCAATCAGGGGGTTGCAGGGGGGCAGCATGCCCTCCCTTACAGATCCCACTGTTGCATACACCCAAACTCGCACACACCTTACTGTTGCATACACCCAAACTCGCACCTACCATTGTTACTATCAAAATAAGACCACTCAAGCAAAAAAAAAAGAATTAAATTAAAATAGTAGTTGTGGTTATTTTCAATTTTCTCAAAAACTAAAAGACATAAAATCATCTAGTTTTCAGTTTTTGATCAAAAACAAATAAGAGCAATAAATTCTGAAATAAAAACAATGGTAGATAATCTTGAAGTATTGAAAAATTACACTTTAAACCTTTTTTTTTAACTTTTTTTTACTCAAATTTTGAGTTTAAAGTCAAATTTTTCAAAAACTAAGCATAGTTTTGACTTGAATTAAAAAGTGGCTAATAAAACAGAATGTTGGCTTTAAAAAAAATGTATAAAACTTAATTGTAAGTATCACCGTTATTTTTTAATTATTTTTTTCCATTTTAAATAATAATTTTTTTAAATTGCCCCTACCGCCTTAACGGGGGAAGAATAGACCCCCCTCCCATAGTAAAAAATGCTTGTATTAAGCCCCTCTACCAAAAACCGTTATTATATCTTGGCGCCAAAGTTATCGTACTCGTGCCTTTCTATGGGATGAAACAACTTTAAAGTCAATATCTTTCTTTATTCAATTTAATTTATAAATTCAATTGGGTTAATATTTTTTTTTTTGCTTAAGGTTTTAGTGTAAAATAAAAAATTGTTGTTAATAACAACAATTTGTACGAGATCAAAACAATTCTTTCTTTTTTCTTTCTCCTTTACCCGATATTTCAGTTTAAGAATCAATTTCACGTTTTTTTAGGTTTATATTAAAGGAAAAAACTATCGGTTGATTAACTTTTTATTTTTAACTATATTTTCAACATTTTTTGTTTTGAATTATTCCTAGAAGTGCGAGTATTACGGCTGAATAGTTTAAGGGGTGGAATGCAACTGGCTAATTCGACAGAAAATTGTTTGTAAAAATATCGACAAAACAACGAAAGGCATGAAACATTGCGGCGGATTTGTATACCTTTTATATTTTGTGTCAATTACCCATTTACAATTTTTCCAAAGTAAGACTTTTATTAAAAAATGTATGATGTCAATTTTATTTGCATAGCATTCATCGGAATCATCGAACCAGCTTGGATATTGTTTGTTTGTTGCGTTTATACGTTCTCTTACAATGATTTATTTTAATCTCGGTATAAAAGATGTTTTTTTGAAGAAAGTTGTAAATATTTTTACGTGAAGACTACAGACTTGGAAAAAAATTTCAGAAGGCCATATAAGAATCGTACTTTCTTTTGAGGTTTCGTATTCTCTCAATTTAATTAATATTTCCGTTAAATCAAATTGAAGCTTATCTTTTGACATTTGTTGAATACAGTTTTCACAGATACTATTCATTTTTTTCATCGATTTAAAAAGGCAATAGCCTGCATTCATGTCGTTTTCTATATTCTCAAATGATTCATTCTCCGGTAGCTCATACGAAATCGATATTTGTTCCTCAGCTTTGGTTTGTAAAATAACATTCCAATCAACTTTAAGATATTCTGTTTCGTCTTCTTCACAGTTTGAAAATTTAGATTTGAATACAAATTTCATAGCTATAACTTTTACTAGAAGGGAGCCAAATTCAGCAGCATTCGGATTACTTTTATTAACATTTCTTGCTCTTATAAATAAATTAGGTGGCGCAACAGTCCATGAAGAACCAGGGCCTAGTGACTTGCAACTCTCAACCATTCCTGTGTGCGAGTAATGTTTTCAGGGATGGAGGGGACCTACAGTTTATATGCCGAATCCGAACGGCTAATTTGAGAAAGCACTTTTCATGACAAGAATTACTCTTGGAAGATTTGTCAGTTCCTCTCAAGAGGCAGTACCCGTGAAAAAAGTTAGCTGGCACAGGCAGGGTTTGAACCCAAGACCCCTTGCATGACAGTCCAACGCACTAACCATCGGGTACTACGGGTACTACTCTTGCTCTTATCTTTCCAAATAAATTTTCTAAGGGATCTTGGTTAAATTTGTTAATATTTAAATGATATAAATCATTATGGTCTATATATAATGCTTTTTGTGTTTGCAAAATGCTCTCAATACTTAAGGCAAAACCTTTGAAACAACACGCTTTGCTTCTTGAATTAATAGGCTGAATGTTGAGAATATATGTTTTCATTTCTCTTATGAATATTAGATTTTGATCATTTTTTTTAATAGCTGGTTTTCTATTTAAAAGGTCGAAAAGTCGGTTTATTTTGTTTATAAAATAAGCTGTTGGTTTTGCAAAATGCGCTATATTTATGGGAAATTTATTTAGACCTAATAAAGCTTCAATTCCACAAGCTACAGATCTACTTAGAACTTGTGCCGCCAACTTTACATTCATTTTTTGAAATTCTGTTGGGTCAATATGTGCCGATATTAATTTTGGACAAATTTTTGTTGCATTTAATCTTTCAGAATTGTACATATATTCAATTATTTTCCAACTTACAATTCCATCATCCGTGGCCAAATTATATTTCAATAAATTATTCCTAATGCTTTTTAAAAGATGAGGAATATCATACATACCATAATTTTTTTGTTGTTTGTAAACAAAGTTACAACTTTTGTTATCTAGACATAATTTACTAAACAAACTTCTACATATTTGTAGGCCCTTGATCGCAGCAAATAGCTCGTGTCGTACATTTAATTTTAATTCTTCGCATATATCCAAACAGTTATGCACTTCTACCTCAAGTTGTTGCGAAGGGATATCACTTGGGCAAATGACATGATACAAAACTTTTTTAATGTTGCCGCTTAAACTACTTATCATAAAAACGCAGGCTGATCACATACATATATCAGATCTTTGGTTTTTGTTATAATCTACAAAACCTTCAAGTACATCTTTGTATTCATTGTAGGTTAAACTTGTCTGAAGGCTCATTTCATGAAAAATTAGAACTACTTCTTCCTCTTTCTTTGCCAATTTTGAGGTAATTTTGTCTATCTCTTCTTAACGCTTATCCATCTATGCAAAGAAGATGGATGAGGCAAGTGAAATTCTAATTGATTTCTCAAAAAATTATGAACGGAAAAATATACACTGCGAAATCCATTTTTCTTCTTTAGTGTACTCTGTTGTACTTTGCGACAAAATGAGTTGCAAACGTTTTTGAGTTTTGGTTCATAGGTAAAACGTCAATTTTCTCTTGTACATTTAGCTTTGCACTGGCTTTAAGTATTTTATTTTCTTTTAACATGCGCCTCACATTTTGTGCAAGCAATTTGAACCTCTTCATCTAAACTAAACGTCGATATTCTGCCACGTCTCGTTCGTGACCCCTGTAAACTATTTAAGCAAAGGTAATTTTATAAAAGATCAATAATAAAATAAATAATTATAAATACTTACGATATTTTATTTTTATTTGTCAAGGCCAAAAATTGTCTCTTAAACTTTTTATAAAACCACCTTTGCTTAATAGGCTAAGAACAGTGATATATTAAACATAAAAAAACTTCTAAACAAAACTTAACAGACCTATTTTAACATCCCAATTTATTACTTTTTTTATAAAAAAACCTACAGAAAACTACTAAAAACTGATTAAAATAGTTTCTACTAAAGCATCTTGAAAACAGAGAAAGATATTGACTTCAAACTTATTTAATTTAATACAACAAATGTTTAAAATATAGTTTTAAATAAAAAGTTAATCAACCGATAGTTTTTTCCTTTAATTTAAACCTAAAAAAAAGTACTAAAAAAATGTGAAATTGATTCTTAAACTGAAATATCGGGTAAAGGAGAAAGAAAAAAAGAATTGTTTTGATCTCGTACAAATTGTTGTTATTAACAACAATTTTTTATTTTACACTAAAAACCTTAAGCAAAACAAAAATATTAACCCAAGTGAATTTGTAAATTAAATTGAATAAAGAAAGATATTGATTTTAAAGTTGTTTCATCCCATAGAAATATTGTTGTTAATGTTTTGTAACATTTTAAGACAATGTTTATTTTAGAGAAACCAAACTCCTTTCAAAATATATTAATTTAACTTTTCGATAATACGATATAATACAATTTTTCCAAATAAAAAAAATAAATTTTGAAAAATTTAAGCGGGCATCAATAGTAAGTTATCAGTGTGGGTCACATCCGAGCCTCTTTTTCGTATCGAAATTATTTACGTGAGTACCTACCTACACCTGTTTAAATTCACTAAATACGCAACTTACGTTTTGCATAGGACAACAAACAACAAAAAGACCGAAATTGAAACTTACCCTTTTGTCATATATATCTATGGATACATGACATACACACATGCGTTCAATATATGTATGTATCAAAAAAAATCAAAATAAGGAAAGCAACCAAAACTAAACCTCATACGCGCACCAGCGGCGCGGCGCACGTACATTTGCATCAGTGTTACCATAGGAATCCATACAAATTATTTTTAAAATGTCTTGCACCTAACTCATCTTCTCTTCCTTTCTTAAATGTATTTTCAACATATGTACATATATTGTTTTATTTGATATAGTAAAATATAACATGGAAAAATTAATAACTATGGTTTTTATTTTCATATTCAATAATAAATAGCATAAATAGCATAAAATACCTACATCGCTGGAAAAATAGCAACTGAAATATGGTAACATCGGTACCAAAGATCATCGAAACCAAAACAACAGTTTCTGTTTTTCTTTGCCTCTATGGACATGGAATTGAGAGAAAAAACAATCTTCAAAGTTGTTTTTATAGTTAGACACATAGCTTTGAACAGGCATACTGGCAAGCCAATATGTGAAATCAAAAACAGCTTTTTGTGCTTGACGATCAACCGACAAAAAGCTTTTTGTCGGTTGATAGCCAAGGAGTATTGACAAAAATATGGGACATTTTCTTCTATGGGGATGAGACATCTGTATAGTTTCTTATCTGTGCTAAAAGTGTAACTGAGTTGCAAATGTCGTCGTCGCTGGCTTTGTGGTGTGAAATGTCACTGGATCTGGATTTCGGTAACGTTGATGATTGCAGGGTTAAGGCCCAACTATAATAGGCATAAGCAAACATAAGCTTATGTCAAAAACCCAACGAAAATTCACTTAAGTTTGTGAAATTACTGCGGGTAGCCGTAATGCAATTTTGCTCACTTATCTACATGTCAAAATAATATTCGCAGCTCTATATGAAGATATAAATCCTTCGTACGTATTACCCTCCAAAACCCATTTATTTACATTGTTGTATTTGTAATGTGAAAGAATTCAAAGAGAAAAATTGACGTGTTTTCACGCATACATAGAAATAACTAATGAGTTTTTTGGGGAAATTTCATAAATTAGAAGAGAAATGACACGCACACTATGAATAAGTTTATGAGGCTGATTTCCGGTTATGATAAACATTCTGAGAGAAATTATCTGCAGTGGAGTTGGCCTGTGTGTATTTGATCCAAACTGTCAGATTTACTTATGCGGCGAGCGACTGGGATCGCTCTTGTTTAAGTTTGCTTAAGTTAACGAAACTGAGAAAAATTGAACGAAACGGAGCTAGACTCCATTATGGTCACTCGTATTAGATTCTTTGTATTCGTACGTTTACTTATGCGCGCATATGCTAGCTTATGTCTATTATAGTTGGGCCTTTAGATTGTATAAATTAACTAGCCGACCCGTGCTCGCGTTGCTTCGCAAATTGTAACCACGAACATTTTTTGAATATTAGTATTGGCATATGAAAAAATTTTTCAATGGGACTGAGCATATTTTCTACAATAATATTAATTTTAGTTTATAATCAAAAAACACTTCCTTACCGAAATTAACACTTTAGAAAAAAAACTTAAGTACCTAAAATATTACGTAGTAAAGACCAAGCCGCACGTGAAAACAAACAAAATACAAAACCATTTCAATTTTTTAGTTGAAAACAGAACGAAATTTTTGTCTATTTTCTTCTTTTCTTTCTTTAATTCATACCTAGAAACGTTTTTTTGCAACCGAAAAATATAGTTTGCGGTAAAAAAAAAAAAACAAATTTGTGTTTTTAATTTTATCCATAGACACATTTTTTTATTCATCTGCTCATGTTCAGTGCAGTGCAACTGACTTAAGGCCCAACTATAATAGACATAAGCAGCATATGCGCGCATAAGTAAACGTACGAATACAAAGAATCTAATACGAGTGACCATAATGGAGTCTAGCTCCGTTTCGTTCAATTTTTCTCAGTTTCGTTAACTTAAGCAAACTTAAGCAAGAGCGATCCCAGTCGCTCGCCGCATAAATAAATCTGACAGTTTGGATCAAATGCACACAGGCCAACTCCACTGCAGATAATTTCTCTCAGAATGTTTATCATAACCGGAAATCAGCCTCATAAACTTATTCATAGTGTGCGTGTCATTTCTCTTCTAATTTATGAAATTTCCCCAAAAAACTCATTAGTTATTTCTATGTATGCGTGAAAACACGTCAATTTTTCTCTTTGAATTCTTTCACATTACAAATACAACTATGTAAACAAATGGGTTTTGGAGGGTAATACGTACGAAGGATTTATATCTTCATATAGAGCTGCGAATATTATTTTGACATGTAGATAAGTAAGCAAAATTGCATTATGGCTACCCGCAGTAATTTCACAAACTTAAGTGAATTTTCGTTGGGTTTTTGACATAAGCTTATGTTTGCTTATGCCTATTATAGTTGGGCCTTTAACCTACCTACATTTGTGTGCTCTTTTTATCGACGTCATTGTAAGTACCTTCTTTGTGTTATTTGTAAAGAATTCAGTTTTATTGTTCGGGGAAGTAATACAAAATTGGTAATTCAAGCTATTATAATAGAACTTTTTTTATTTTTAAATTGGAAGAATTATAATCTATTCACTTCCTCGAACCAGAAAAATAAAAAAGATCTAATTTTTCTTTAGATAAATCGGCATTTCATGTGCACGGCACTGTTTATTTATTTTTATTAAATGTCCATAGTAACTTAAAATAAGAGAGCCCACACTGCTCAGCGATGTGACGATAGAATTAGAGAAACAAAAAAATAATGTGTGTGTGTAGGTTAGTTGATGAACTATACAATGAAAAATTGAATATGTAGGTAGGTAGGTAAGAGAAAAAACGTAACTATTAAATGGAACACATATTAAGAGAGAAAGAGCATGGGAAGAAAAGAAAATTAAAAATGTTGGAATGATGGAATCTATTTTCCTGGATAAAATAAATTCAAAAAAGTTTATAATTTTATAATTTGTTTTTATTTATTTCTCAGGTTGTATGTTTAACTTAGAAGTGATTTTAGGCTTAAAATTTGCGCAACAATATTGACTTTATGAAGCAATGCTAATCTTTGTCGATTTTTGTATAGGTTTAAAGATATGAGTGGTTGTATAAGTCAACTAATGAAAAAAATGGACAAAAAATGTAAAATTAATAATATTTAAGTTTGACAAATAATTAATGAAAAAAAATTAAAGCCATAAACACTCTCATAACAATATAGAAAATAATAAAATATATTTCAAATAAATCGGTTGACTACTTTCTGAGATCGTGCGTTACAAACTTTAAAATGGTTTCGCTTTTATATAATAGTATAGATATAGATTGCAAGGGTTGATGAAAAACTCCGTAGTCGCTGTATAGAAGAAGCTTCAAATTCAACTCATAGATTAATTTACAAACATCTCTATTTATGATAGAGATGTTGGTCCAAATAACTATTTTAGAGATGAGAACAGTTTGAAGGTTATTTCTATGATGGTAAGACTTCGAGGGGAGCTTCTGCATCTCAACTTTAGGTATACTGCATAGGGAGGATCGATCCGGGCAATGCAGTTTATGTAACCGAAGGGAAAGAGAAGATGTTTTTCACTTCTTAAGAAAATGCCCTGCACTAGTAGAAAGTAGTAGAGCCTTCCTTGGATATAATTACCTTACGGAAGAGGAAATGATAAGACTCTTAAATGAGATTGTTACGGTAAATTTTACCGCAACAAAAACCAGCCTTTGGCTGTTTTCTTTTCCCTAGGTGTGGCTGCAAAATATCGGCAAAGTTGAGGGCACCCATGGTCTCATCAGCCACAGGTGTACCTACCCTTTATTTTGCAAAAGCAACAAAAGCAGGTGATCGAGATCAAGAACGAGTTCTTTCGACGAGGTCAAAAATGCCGGCGGATGAGCCAAAGAAGTATGAGGTCAGGCGGACCCTTACTTGAACTACAACAACAACAACATATTTATTTTATTTTAACATTTGTAATTCTTAACGTAGATTCACTTAATCACTTATGTACAAAATGGGTTTTTAACGCCGCGTTTTAAAGTAGCTTAATTTAATGTTTGGCACGAAATTCACACCTCGAACCTCGCGCGTAATAATAGTAATAGGAAAATGTCTAGAAGAGACTTCTTCTCGATTTTTGTTTTTCTTAAAATTTTCCTCGAAAAATAAGAATAGTTGAGAGGGGGTCTTAACTCGTCCATTATGTTTCGGCAAGTTTTGCAAAAATCATCCAACAACTTGTCGAAACCGTGATTGTGTGTGCGAAAGCAAAGTTTCGCTGAGAGTCAACAACGGTGGCTTTCCTGATGAGCGTAAAGCTTCCAGGAAGCCGTGATGCCGTGCCCGACGAAACGACGAAAACGAATGCTTGTGTTGGATGAATGTATGTGTGACTGGAATGGTGAGGGAGGAAGGATAAAGATGGGAATTAGCTTGGAAGCAGCGTTGCCATAATGTGCCCGATCGGGCCATTTGGCACTACGTTTTTTATTTTGGCCCGTAGCACGGGGCCAACATGAAATGGCCCGCATATCATATATTTTCTTATAACCTGCATAATTATATTATTTATTTATTATTTTACGAACTGAATTTGTACAAGTATGATAAGTAATGATAACTAATACCGTTAAACACAAAGAACTGAAATATAATAAGTTAATTTAGAAAAGACATTTTTTATTATTTTCTTAAAGAAATTGTTTCTAGGGTAGTGGGCTAGTGGCCCGCACATTTTGGAAATGGCCCTCAAAATGGCCCTTAACATTTTTTTCTTCGCGGCAACGCTGCTTGGAAGGCACTCTTGAAAGAGCCTTACAAGCGAACAGATTAAACGATATATAGAAAAAGTTTTCGAGGAATTTTTGAAAGGAGAAAGAAAAATCGAGAAGGAGGATTATTAGGAAATCGAGAGAACGAAAAAGGAAAATTCGAGGATCGAGGTGTGAGTATTGGGGACAAGAGAATAATAGGAAGGAAAAAAAAAGAAATTTAAGTAGTTTGTTTCTTTTACTTCTTTGTTCGTTTGTATTATATATACAAATACATATATATTTCGCGTCCGGTGTTAAAACCCCATTTTCTGTTGCCATTTTCGTTTACTATTTGCTTTTTTTTTATTATTTCAATTCTTTGTAATTTTAACTTGTATTTCGAAAACATTTTGGGTTTTAGTCCAGGGATCTTCAATCCCACGGTTTCCCAAAGAAATAAATTTTAAATTCAAAAATGAAAAGTTTGTTACTTTTTTTAATCGCTTCACTCATCATAAGAGTTTTGGAATTTTCTTCTTCGGTTTGTTAAAAAAAATTCCTGGCGCCCATTTTCATTGCAACGTACCGCACTGTAGGTACTTGCAATAAAATAGTTTCAATTGTAACAATTTAATTGATTTTATAAATCGATCAACATTGTTATAATTTATAAAATTCTTCCAAAAGAACCCAGCCCAGCTGAGCAGCCGCGATTACAGCTTCGTTAACGAGCTGTATAGTTACACTTTTTTTTTGTTCTCTTCTTTGTGTCGCATTCGTACTCGGTTGTGTGCGAGTTGCTCGAATCGTTGCGTGCGTCGTCGTTCGTCGCTACGCAGCCGTTCGTCGGTTTAGTTTGTTTTATTGATTTGTTTTGATAAATCAATGATAATTCAATAATTTAAATACCTTCCCTCGCGTCGCGAGTGATAAAAAGTGTAACAAGATGACACGACGCACGGTGGAAAAACTCTTTATGTACTGCAAAGTGGCTACAACTTACCGGGACAGAATAATCTGCGAAAGCTTCTGAAAACACATCGAAGTTAAAATTTATCTTGATTTTAAATTGTACATATATGTATATACAGATATGTTTTTTGCTTTTCTTTTTGTTTAACAATTCTTGATTTTTAATGCAACCATTAAAAGCTGTATATTACATTAAATTTATCTTGTCAACCTGGCAGACGGCATTGCAATGCTAATTGTGATTTTGTAAATTTATAAATACCTACATATGTATGTTAATAAATAATGAAAATAAAATCTAATCTAATCAATAATGTTTTTCGTTGTTGTTGTACTATGAAATGGAGGTAGAGGTTAGCGAAGTAAAGTTCTGAGATTTACATTTATGACACTTGAAAAATAAACTATAGTTGTTTTGGTCAAAATTTCGGTTCCAAGAATGCAGTTGGCTGCAATTGAAGTCCCTTATGTTGTTTGAACCTGTCCAATGACTTATCTTATCAATGTTGTTCATAAAAAGAGGCTGGGATGCGACCCACACTGATAACTTCCCATCCCGTCTATCGATTTGTCTTGCTTAAAAGTTTGTCTAAATGTATCAATTCTTACCAAATTTGCGTTCTATTTTTTGTAGATTTTATTTTTTTTATGAAAAAACGGACTGTTGGATTTTTATAAAAAAATTATTGAATATAAAAAACAATATTTTCTGTGAAATAAAATAAGTTTGAAGCCAATATTTTTAATTTTTGAAAAGCTATTTGAGCCGAAAATCAATTTTTACCAACTTTTATTAATTTTTTTGTTTAGGTTTTTATTTTTTGTAAAAAACTGTCAATTCGATTTTTCTCAAAATTTTTCCTAATGTTGAAAACAATATTTCTTATAAGTTAAAATTAGTTAGAAGCCATAATCTCAAATTTTTGAAAAGATATTTTGGTCGAAAATCAATTTTTACCAACTTTCGTTAAATTTTTTTTTCGGTTTTTAATTTTTTTGTAAAAAAACTGTCAATTCTATTTTTTTCAAAATTTTACTGAATGTTGAAAACAATATTGTTTGAAAGATAAAAGTAGTTTAAAGCCAATATCTCAAAGTCTTGAAAAGATATTTGAGTCAAAACTCAATTCTTAACAACTTTTTTTTTATTTTTTTTTTAGGTTATTATTTTTTGTAAAAATACTGTCAATTCGATTTTTCTCAAAATTTTATCAGATGTCAAAAACATTATTCTTCGTTGCACAAAATTGTTTTGGAGAAGAAATCATATTTTAGTCGTAAAATTTTCGAAGTGACAAATTTTTTTTTTCAGTTTTTTTGATTTATAAAAAAAACCGTTAATTGAATTTGTTTCCAAAAATATAATTGTTTTGTATCACGTTACAATATATAATATAAAATTTAATTCAAGTCTCTAGCGTCATTGGTTCATGAGATATTTAGGGTTAACCAAAATTTTCACCTTTTTTTTAAACTGCTATGGTAAAAAAAACCACCCACGCAATTTTCTTGAGAGCCCTTTCTGCATCTTTCTGCCTTATTATCTGTATAACAAAATTTATTTGAAGTCGATATCTCTTCTGGTTCTTGAGCTATGGACGACGAAAAAAACGTCGCGAACGTACGGACGTACGGACGTACGGACGTACGGACATACGGACGTACGGACGTACGGACGTACGTACACACGCACGCACAGACATCTTTCTAAAAATCTTTTATTTCGACTCTAGGGACCTTGAAACGTCGAGAAATGTCAAAATTTTCAATTTGACAAATCGGACCCATTACAATAACTTCCTATGGGAAGTTAAAAATATAAATTCACAATATTGTAAGGCATTTGGGACAGATCTGATTATATTATACAAGATTTGACAATCGCCAGTACTAAGGTTTAAAAGTCGGTAGTTAATTCAATTTGAAGTTCTATTGACATACATAAGTAACTTTAAAGGTGAAGATAGAAAATCTTTTGAAACATTTTATTGGAAGTGAGCAAGTACCTACTCACCGATCGAAACATTAGTTTTAGAAATTTTGTAGTCCATTAATTGTTTTAATTTTGATTAAGTCCTTAATTTGTTTTATTGCTTCGCTTATTTATTATCAAAATTTGTCTAACATTACCCAAAATATCATTACAAATTTATTATAAAAATACAATAGGGGAAATTTCCATAAAAACACATGGTTTTTATGCATTTTTTTGTTACATTGAACATAGCCATGCATTTTTATGAAATAAGAAAATGTACTCAAAGTTGTTAAGAATAATATAATTTTTTTTTCAATTTTAATAAAATTAAATAAAAATTATTAACAAAAAACAAAAAATACCCAGATAAAAGGAGGCAATTCCCATAACAACTATTATGTTTTTATTAAAAACAACGGTAAATTGGTGATCATAAAATTGTTATTGATTACATCAATATTTTATAGAGCTCTTACGACCAATATCGTTCGTCTTGGCAAGGATTCCACAAGCTTTTCCAGTTCCGCGTTTGTATTTGTAGCCCATTGTTCAATTATTGCGTCTCGAAGCTCTTGAACGTTGTTAAATTGGCGCCCGTTGGCATAAATACGCCGGGTTAGTATTCCCAAGAGATTCTCTATAGGATTTAAATCGGAACTTTCAGACGGCCAATCGAGAAATGTTATTTGTTTCTCCTCAAACCAGTCTCTCATCCTTCGAGAGAAGTGGATAGGAGCGTTATCCTGCTGAAATATGAAGTCAGCTCCGCATAACTCTTCAGCTCTTTCAACCATAATTTCTTCTCACAACTCAGCATACATTTGTGAGTTCATCCTTCCAAGCACGAATGCTATTCAGTCTTTCTATTCGAAGAAAAAACTCTCCGAACCATTACGCAGCCGCAACCGAAGTTGCGACTCATTTTCACTTCTGTTTGTAGACGTTTGTCATGCCAATATGACTGAAATCCATCTGGATCTGCATTTTTTTTCATCACTAAACATAATTTTTCTCCACTCTTGGATCCAGCTTATGTGACTTTCAGCTAAATGTAGACTTACTAACTTATCTAAGCATCTAAAGGTGGCTTCTTGGATATTTTTTTTGGCTTTAATTGGCCTTAATTTGTGAAGCAAACAGCTTGTTTCTGATGGCTTTACGCGATATCATCCGAACTTGACGTATTTTAAGCTTTATATTTTGCGCGTGGTTGGCAATTTATTTTTTTTTAATATTTTAATATTTTAACTGTACTGGATCTCCCTATTTTTCGAGCGATATCAAGATCAGAAAGCATCAATTTTTGTATGCAGTGATTTTTGACCTTTTTTCCTCACTTAAAATTCTTTCACGCGGCATGATAAAATTCTGTAAAAAAAGAATCTTCAAAATCAATTTTAAAGGCACACAAAATGATATCCTACCACTTTCAATAATGAATTCAAAACACTTTATAAAATAACCACTTTCAATTAGTCTGTTTTTATACGAAATTCCGCCTTTAAATTTCATTTTTTTTTATTTTATTCCACAATAAAACACGAATAACCTTTCAAGGTGATAAAAAACTGTTAATGTTAAACATACATATAAAGGTTAACTTCATTTTGGTTTGCAAGATCATCTTGGATACAAAAGTAAGACGCGCTGCCAGGTTTGCAGTCGGTGAAATGATTTGTGTAAGGAAAGTTGTAGTGTTTTTATGGGAATTTCCTCTACTGTACATGCCAAAAATATTTTTAAAATAAAATTGAAAAATTGTGTATTAATGTCTCACCTCTGAAAAAGAGATTTAAAGGTTAAAGTTATTTTCGTATTACGAAAATGCACGATACGAGTAGTTTTCTACGTTTGAATTAAGAAAGCTGATTGACCACCTTAAAGTTTTTCGATTAGTGAATACTGTTTCACTTTCTTTGCACTCATGCAATTTATAAGGATAAAATAAAACTTCAAGGCAAATGTTAAACAGTTCATTATGCTGAACAACTATTGTGAAGTGGGTTTTTATCTGGAACTAAGACTTGTGAAATTCCAGCACGAGTAAATATTGATTGACATTTTTAACTACACGCTAAGGACGGAAATAAATCATAAATATGATGCTTACGCCTTGAACCAATTTTCTTTTGTATTTACTTTATTTTTTATAACTTTAATGAAATCATTCATTTTTTTTATTTAAACTACTTTGTATCCATTTATTTCAACTTTTCATTACGAATATTTTATTTTTGAGTACACGACCAGCTGAAAGTCTTAAAACTTCAATTTGTTTTTTTTTTTTTTTTTTTAACAAATATAACATTAAACTAACACACTTCTTCTGGCATATACATTTCTAGGATTAAAAGTATGAGAATTTTCTTAGTTTTCATTTTTGTTTGAGCTATAAATTTAAATATTTTTTTAAAAAACTTTTGTATAATAAATCTTTTGGCAAGACAAATATAATGTTTACAATAATTTTATTCATCCATTGTAAGAATAATAATATTTGTTACCATTGTTTTAATTTTTTTTACAGTTCATATAAATTCTACACCTTTTGTTTTATCTAACTTAATCACACATGAAATAAAAATTATTTAATTTTTATTGTTAAGTTAGGGGATTCAGGTATAGTAAGGGATGATTATTTTATTTTTTTGTTTTAACTTGAATTTGGTTCTAGCAATTGATCTTTAATTTAATTTTAAAGATTTCAAAAAAAGAATTTTACTACATTCCTTTGATGAAGTATGGCAGCTTATTTTGCGTGTCTTTTTAAAATGTTGTTAATTTTTTTTTTATAATACAAAATATTTGTTTTCTTGGAAATATTTTCTTCTGCTTTAGATATGAGTGATTTCATTATTTTAATCACGATTTTAGAAGTTTTCCACATATTTTAATGCTTACAATTAATCTTTAACGTTAACGGCTATCAAAACTATTCTAAAGGTTTAATACAATTGAGGAACTTCAACAGCCAAATGCTCCTTGCTCTTGAATTGATAGGCTCAGGACAATAAGACACACAGGAGTCTGATGATCGAGTCAATACCTCAAGTTTTTGTTGATCCATATACATAAACTTAAAGAATAATATTTGTAATCTAGTAAGAAGAAAAAGAACTTACAAAAATATGCTACATAAGCAGATAATTTGTCTCGATGACCTTAAACTTTGTTCAGATTTCATTTATTTTTAACATTTTATAATATTATTTTTCAACCATTATTACTAATGTACTCGTATGTTGCTTACATACCTTGCAGATATGTTGCTTAAAATACTCGTTTATAATAATACATAGCTTGTTTTTTGTTTTAAACTATTTTGTGAAATAAATCTTTAACATCCAAAGTGTATCGTTATTGTGTAGGTACCTATACAGTAAATTTATCTTTTAGTATAATATACTGAACAACATCCATTTTTAAATACATAGGTTACATTTCTTTACCAACTTCTTTTAAACTTTAGAAGCACTTTTATTTAAACGCAGTGAGTCAGGAATTTTTTCGGTTACATACATATATATACATATTTGAGTTGAAATGAAGAAAACTTAAAATGCTATTTAAAGTATTTAAAATGTTTGGTTTAAATAGCTTTTTTATTTAAGATAGTTGGCCTTTTCTGACAGCAAGAATTTTGTTTTATACTACCAGCTTGAAAGTGGATATAAACGTGGCCAATGAAATTATGATCGATTTCGATAACTTCAAAGTGGGATAAGCAGTGTAAATAATTTATTTTTTCTTTAACAGCCGATAGAACTAGAACTACATAAAGTTAAAGCAACAACAGTTCCATTAAGTTATTAAGGCAAGTACCGGTTCACGTACATAGTTTTGGGCTTGACAACTGGACAAAATCTTTCACTAATAAATATCCAAAGCTAGGAACTGATAAATATTTTAAGTGACTTAAAGCACTTCATCATTTCTGTATAAACACGCACACACAAGAATCGTTGAGAAGTGTAGATATCGCCTTTTAGACCCTCTATGACATTAGACCTTTAAAATCAGATATAAATCTTAACATTTGTTGCACATTTTGAGTAGAAATCAATCAACCTTTATTTTCAATTTTTAAAATATCGTTCAAGATCTGAAGAAACATGTTTTTTTTTGTTATGTCCCGTAAGATTTATCCCTGAGAGAAATAAAATAAATCTCATTTGCAAACAACAATGGGCATTGTGGACGTAGAACTATTAGAATAATAGAATAGAACTAACTAAAATAGGTACCAAATGAATGC
The DNA here is from genome assembly GCA_920104205.1 of Eupeodes latifasciatus. NCBI lineage: Eukaryota > Metazoa > Arthropoda > Insecta > Diptera > Syrphidae > Eupeodes > Eupeodes latifasciatus. The sequence continues at coordinate 53,099,579 of OV049927.1, forward strand.
TACATAATTTCATTCTATGGCAACAAGTCTCAAAAGCGCCCAAAAAAAAGATACGACCCATTTAACCGCAAGATGTTTTTGTATAAAATATAGTATACCCGTTTCTTCCTTAACTACTGAACCGATCTAGATGATTTGAAATGAAAGATATTTTTGCCATAAAAGTACAAAATCACGAAACTGTTTATTTGAGTTTTTAATGCGTTTTGATTTTTATCTTTTTACTCAAGCGCTAAAAAAAGATAACGGCATATTGTACAGGGGTTCAAAAGAAGTTTTCCTTTTAACAGGGAGGGAGGTACTATCTCCCCCCGTTTAGGAGGTAGAGGTAGTTTTAGAAAAAATTACTTAAATTGAAAAAAAAAAATAATAAAAAACAACGGCAACACTAACAATTATGTAATGTACGAATTTTGAAATCAAGAAGTCTGTTCTATTATTCCACAATTTGAGTAAAGTTATTTACGTCATTAGATTTTCAGATTTTGAAAAATTCGCATTCAAAATCAAAGTTTTAAAAAAAAATGTTAATTTAGGCCCATTTTTTTTCGAAATTGTAATTATTTGGCAGTAATATTAATTCCTAGTCATAAACTGAAATTTAGATAATTTGATGTTGTCTAGTTTATTAAAAAAATTAAAATTACTAAAACTACTTTTTAATTAAATTTGAAGATTTTTTTAGTTTTAAGTTTCTGAGTAAGAATTAATACGACTATCAAATAATTAAAGCCAATATACAATTTGATTTCACAATTTCGAAAAACGTGGGGTTAGGGTCTAAACAAAATTTTGAGTTTGCATGCGAATTTTTCAAAAACTTTTTTTAGTTTTAAAAATTAGTATAGTACTTTATTGTCAGTGTTGCCGTTGTTTTCAATATTTTTTTTTAATTTAAGTCAAAACTACCCCCATCTCATAGTAAAAAATGCTTGTTTTTAAAAAATGCTGTCATCAGTTTTTGGTGCATAAGTTATCGTACTCTTGCCAGGTGAAAATTTAGAAGAAGAAGTTTCGATCGATGGTTGAAATTATTGATATACACTTTATAGTTATGATAAAAAATTAAAGTTTCTTACTCACCCCTAAACAAATAAATCTAAGCTCTCTTAGCGAAAGTCATCAATTACCAATATGGGTATACAAGGCTGACATTTTGGTTTGCCTTCAAGCTGCGGAGGTCAAAATGTAAAAGTTTGCGTAAAATCATGTAAGAACCAAACACATTCTCGCACTTAGTCCTCAGACCAATCAAATTGCTTCATTTTTTTTAAATTCATGGGTATGTTCGAAAACAAAGCAATTCTAACCAACAGAATCTCAAGTGCTTATATTGAATTGAAATTGAAATACCAGGGCAACATAAGCGAAAACAACTTATGCAAAAAGTTCGTAGATTCACTCAACAACCACGAAAGTTTGCTGCTGGAAAACGCAGCCATGTTGGGTAGAATTTATTTTAAAATTATTGTAAGCAAAAAAACTTTGGCAATATAAAGGGTGTCCCAAAATTAACGCAAGATTTGAATTTGCCGCCATTTGTGCAGTGAAGTGTTGGCAACCCTGAAAAAAAAAGCAATTTGACAGCTAACAGTATAGGGTTATTAAAAATGGAGCGTTACACGAGAGAACAACGTGTCTTCATTATTAAAGAATATTTCAAAAATAGTGAAAGCTTGGCGGCTGCAGTTCGAAAATTTCATACAAAATATAGTGGGAATAGTGTTTTAACTTCGTCAACTGTGAAGAGATTAATTGAAAAATTCATGGAGACTGGATCCGTTGGAGACGCCAAACACACTGGTCGTCCAAAAACAAGCCGTTCAAATGTGAATGTCGAAGCAGTGCGTGAGAGTGTTGCTGACAATCCAGGAACCTCAATTCGACGTCGTGGACAAGAATTGCAAATTTCAAGAACCTCTCTACAGCGTATACTCACCAAAGATCTGTGTCTTCATGCTTACAAAATTCAATTAACACAACAATTGAAGCCTAATGACCATGGACAGAGAAGAGAGTTCGTTGAATGGATTATTGAACATCAACAAATGGACCCTGATTTTTCGAGCAAAAATCATCCTAAGCGATGAAGCACATTTTCATCTTGATGGCTTTGTCAATCGCCAAAATTGCCGCATTTGGGGTTCGGAGAACCCACATGTGATTGTCGAAAAACAAATGCATCCACAACGCGTGACTGTATGGTGTGGATTTTGGGCTGGAGGCATAATTGGGCCATATTTTTTTGAAAATGATGCTGGTCAAGCAGTGACTGTTACTGGTGCTCGATATCGCGACATGATTACACAGTTCTTTCTGCCAAAATTGGATGATATTGATGTGTCCAATATGTGGTTTCAACAAGACGGTGCCACATGTCATACAGCCCGTGAAACAATTCAATTACTGCATGAGACATTTCCAGGTCGTGTACTCTCTCGTTTCGGTGATCAAAATTGGCCTCTTAGATCGTGTGATTTAACACCATTAGACTTCTTTTTATGGGGTTATTTGAAATCACAAGTCTATGTCAACAAGCCCACAACCACCCGTGCATTAAAGGAGGAGATTCAAAGCTGCATCAACGAAATTCAGCCACATTTATGCAGAATGGTCATGGAAAATTTCAACAAAAGAGTGCGCATGTGCATGCAAAGCCGTGGAGGTCATTTGTCCGATGTGTTATTCCATACATAACCCTATCCTATGTACTTTACGAGTCAATAAAAATATAACTATCAAAAGACTAAAAACGGCGTTTTCTATTTAATTCAAATCTTGCGTTAATTTTGGGACACCCTATATACAATATTTTTAATATGAAGCAGGTAAAGTACAACACAAAATTAAAAAAAAATTAATTGATGTTTTTCCTTAATTCAGTCATTACATTCCAAATTATTTTCATTCTTATCGAAAATTAAAAAAAAAATCTTCGAAATAAATACTAACTTTTTTGAAGACTTTCTTTTATTTGTATTATGAAATTTTAGGGTTCTAATATCTATGAATAATTATCTTCCAGTATGATAACTCAATTTATTTAAGTAAACGCTTGCCATTCAATTAAAAGTTATTATCGGAAACTCTTTTATTTTCATGTAGACCAACTCTGCCGTTTCAAAATACAATCATATTATAACCGATGAGAGTCCATCTTTAACTACTTTAATTAGTCACACCAATTATGCCGAAAACTCTGCTGGCCATACACTGAAAACTTATATTCAAGAATAAGAATGCTCTAGAAATGACACCTTGTACCCAAGATTAATATTGGATACCAACATTCCTTTAATTTTTTGAGATTGCATTGGTTGTGCTAGGAGTCCCAGCAATTCAAGGCACAGTCGGAACAGTATTTCTTCTTTGTATTTTATTTTAAACGAACAAATGAATCTTGGAGCAAATAACCTGAAAAGTTTTTTATCCGTAAAACTTAATACCTGTACAATAAGGACAAAAGCTTTATCCATATTTTTTTATTTAAAAAAATAAAACATATTCTAGACAAATTTGACGATAGTTGAAACTAAAGTTTGAAAGTTATTTCTGACCTTGCTTAATATAAACTTGCCTTGTGATGGCATTGACCGTTTTAAATGTATATTTAGCCAACATAAATTGCTTGACAGCTGGTAAAATAGCCCAGGGGCCCTACTATGTAACTCGATTCTACTTTTGATTCTATTCGAAACTCATTTCCGATTCTACTTTCAAATCGTACTACGTATGAAAGTAGAATCGAATGCCGGTTATACCAACTTGTTTTCAAAAAAATGTCTACTTTCGAACGAGTATCGAGTTGTTTGACAGTAAAAAAAAAAACTAAAATAAAACATCAAATTTTTGGACAAGAATAATTATAACAAAAATGGACACCGTTGGATTTTGGTTTAATTTGCAAGGCAATGAAGAACGGTATGAGCAAATTGAACGCAAAAGAATAAGAGATAATTCCAAAATAATGGAGCTGAGTGAGAAAACATTTGCACATATAGGGTCCGCCATCGAACGTTTTTTTTTCAACTAGTGCTTATTTCGTGAATAATTAGTTTTATCTTTCCGCTGAACGAATATGGTTGTGTATACACTTCATCATATTTTCAGATGAAGCTCATTTTAATCTTGTAAACAAGCAAAATTGTCGCATTTGGGGCACAGAAAACCCGTACGCATACATTGAATAGCCGATAAACCCAAAACGAGTCACTGTTTGAAGCTACACTCGATGTTTTCATTAAGTTATCAGCAGCATTGAAGCAACAAGAGGTTACCAAAACCAAATCGGTGGTGAAAAGAATGCTGGACGTGCACAGCCAACCATGTCAAAAATACTTGCCGAAGTTTTGACTTCAATCGAAAGAGTCCATTTGTGCCCGGTGATGATGAATTTTGAAATGAATGAGGAATGAAGGGAAACGAAAGTCCAAAAGCTATTTTTGGCAAAAATCACGAATTCCCGGTGTAATTGGGGTGGTAAAATAATAAAACACAAAAAGTTGAATGAAAAACATTTGATGTAGAGTGATTATTTTCGATTTTGCCTTGTTTTGAATTCTACTTTCGAGTTACGTAGTTCGAAAGTTCATAAGAATATATAGGGTGTCCCAAAATTAACGCAAGATTTCTAGGGTGTCCCAAAATTAACGCAAGAAATCTTGCGTTAATTTGAAACAAGTTGATATACAGATCAGTGTGGGTCGCATTTTGTTTGACCTCAAATATCTTACGAAAAAATTAAATTAAGCAATTAAATTTTATATTATATAGGGCGTCCCAAAATTAACGCAAGAAATCTTGCGTTAATTTTGGGACACCCTAGAAATCTTGCGTTAATTTTGGGACACCCTATAGTTGGCACTACTAGAACTATTCGATTCTCGTTTGTTCGAAAGTAGTCAAACAGATATAAATAAATAAATTAGGTGGCGCAACAGTCCGTAGAGAACCAGGGATTAGTGACTTACAACTCTCAAGCATTCCTGTGTGCAAGTAATTGCAGGGATGGAGGGGACCTACAGTTTAAATGCCGATTCCGAACGGCTAATTTGAGAAAGCACTTTTTCATGACAAGAATTACTCTTGGAGAATTTGTCAATTCCTCGCAAGAGGCAGTACCCGTGAAAAAAAACTTTAGGTGGCACAGACAGGGATCGAACCCAAGACCTCTCGCATGACAGTCCAACGCACTAACCATCGTGCCACAGGTACTACAGTCAAACAGATATATAGTACCAATTTTTCGAATTCGAGCAATTTCATTGTAGAATCGAGTTACATAGTAGGGCCCCAGTTAAAATAGTGTTTCCAACTTAAAGTTCTATTCCTCTACAAAAAAAACCGTTAAGTGTTATGTATTAGCTTTTAAGTTTATTTAGGATAGGAATTGATGCAATATGTAAATCCAAGTGAATATTAAGCATGCAAAAAAAGATCAGCATTTTAAATTTTCGACTCTAAAAACAACTAGTAAATAAAACTAAGTAACATCGAGCCCAGATCAAACAGCGACATTTTTATTTTGTTAAGAGTTTAAGTTTGTTCAAAAACTGCACTTGTAAAATCAAATGAGATGAAATGTTACAAACTAATGGGCATCGCCCTGATTTGTCAAACAATTTAGTGTTTAGAATTATCCATTTCGATGATACTTTTCAAAATCTACTATTCTTCAAGAACCAAAGTAGCAATCAATAGCTTCTTGGTTTGTTTTATCATGGTGGAAGATTGTTTTTTAATCCTTATCAATTTTTCAAAATGAAGTACCTGGAGTCGATATCATTGTTTTCAAGACATTCGAGTCAAACTAAAATTGTCCAAGACTTTAGCAGGCAGTTGTTGTTCATAAGAAAATGTTGGTTAGTATGCTTTAATCAGTACTCATTGGCTGTCTGATCTAATCAGACGTTTCTCTGTGCGGTACATTCTAATAAGCAAACATTCAAAAAAGAAATAGATCACCAACTTTAGTTGAAGACATTCATTTGTCTTTCAACGTTAAAAATCGTAAAATGAGTGCGGATGACCATAATCTTAAATATGGGCGGTTTACCCCCCTACAATGTCTTCCCGACTGAGACACCGATATTGAATGTGAAGAAGTGTTAGCTACTCCAACACTTAAAAAAATTAAAATACCTTCTATTTGTGTGTTGCAACAAACAACCCAAAGTATACACGGTATGCTTAAAGAAATTAAAATCCATGACTATTGTATAAAAAAAATGTCCATTGGCATTAAAATAAACTGCAACAAAAGTGAAGACCATGCAAGTGTGTGTTCCCAACTAAAATATAAAAACTGGCAATTTTACTCATGACCTTCACACAGTGAGGTCATTTAAAGTTGTTCTTTTTGGGCTCGATGAAATGCCAATTGAAGAATTAAAAACTGAATTGAACGTACTTGTTTTAAAATGTGAAAACATAAAACTAACAAAAAAACAATATGAAAATTTCCTTGATGTTTTCTGTATAGTCTTTCTCGAACGCGGTTCAGTTAAGCTTGCGGATCTCAAAAAAAAAATTCCATCTGTATTTAAAACACAAGTGAAGTGGGACTTTGCCCGACGTCAAAAGCAAAAGTATACACAGTGCTTTAATTGTCAGATGTTCGGACACGGAGAAAAAAACTGTCACATCAAGACCCACTGCGCGATCTGTTCTGAAAATCACGAAACAAGTAAGTGCAAATCAACCAATATCAAGTGTGCAAACTGCAGTGCAACACACAAGTCCAATGACCTCTCATGCTTGAGCCGTAAAACCTTCTTTGATATGAGGGAAAAGCTTTCTAACAAGAACAAACGTCAAACTCAAGTTCTTAAAACAATGCACCACACGCATCAGTCATCATATGAACCAAAAACCTCTGATTTCCCACCTCTTTCAACTCACCGGAGAGCACCCTTGCAAGTAAAACCGGTTTCTATGCCTGTTTCTGCTCCCACTGGTAGTGGTGCTTGGTCGAACAATAATACTTTTACTGATGATAGCACCAGTGGTCTCTTCTCTATGGATGAAATCAACCAGCTTACTGCGGAGATGATAATTTTGTTGGGTAAATGCAAGACCAAACAAGACCAATTTAATACTATTGCACAATTAGCAATTAAGTTTCTTTATAATAATAGTAATAAGTAATGAATAGGACATCCATGAATATAATATGTTGGAATGCTAGAAGCATTCGATGCAAATCCATTGAATTTTTTGCTTTTCTTAAAAAGCATAATGTAGATGTAGGTTTAGTGTCTGAAACTTAAGTTAAGGTTAAGTTTTAATGACAAATTAAATAATCAAGATTATGCTTGTTATCGTCTTGATAGAGATGAGAGAAGGGGGGGCGGTGTTGCCGTGTTAGTTAAAAAAACAATACGACATGAATTAATTCCAATTGTAAATACAAAAATAATTCAAAACTTGGGAATTAAAATACCTTTTGCCAATGGAAGTGCATTAAAAATATTTTCTGTTTATTTTCCGGGAGGTTCAGCTAGTGCGGAAAAACGTTTTCATTTGAATAACGACTTGAGAAAGATGATAGGTATAAATGATAAATATCTTATTGGGGGTGATTTTAATTGTAGGCATAGAAGTTGGGGTTGTCTAAGAGCAAATACATGGGGTACTAATAATAGATCAAACCCATCAACTTTGGATTTATATTTAAGTAATATGCCTTATCTTTTTAACCAACCTATGGTCATAAACGAGTTAAGTTCAGATCATTTACCTGTTCTTATAAAATCTTTTGATTCACCATTGGAAAACAAAAATGAAATATTGGACATTAAAAATGCTAATTGGTCTAGATATAAAAAAGAAATTAGATCCAAGTTGACATGTATACATGCACCTTCAATTGATGTTGTCGATCAGCAACAAATAGACTTTGGAGTTTCTTGTTTCACGACTGCTGTTGAAGAAAGTATTGACATTTCAGTTCCTAAAAAACAAATATTATGTCATGACAGGGCCAACTTATTACCACCTAACATTTTACATCTAATAAAAACTCGGAACAGCAACCGAAGAAAATGGATAAGAACAAGAGACCCTCATTATAATTCAGAAGTTAAGGTACTTAATATCTTAATAAAGGATTCAATTTTAGCTTATAGGAACCAAGCATGGAATCAAAAATTACAGAGATTAGACAAAGGGTGTAAACCTTTTTGGAATTTAGTCAAAATAATCAAAAAGAAAAATACATATATTCCAGCTTTCAAAGTTGGGAATAATGTAATGATTTCAAGTGTTGAAAAAGCGAATGCCTTGGCTGAAACCTTTTATGTAAACCATTTTACTACTACAGGTATCCCTTGTAATACTACAGTTGAGTCAGTGGTCAGTGACTCAATCAATATTATGAACTCAAGTACTGCAAATGATATTTATGGGCATGTTTCATTTCAAGACGTCAAAGATGTACTTATGGCACTTAAAACAAGAAAATTTGCGGGTTTTGATGGTATTAAAAATTTCTATTTAAGGAATTTGCCAAAATCAGGAATTAAATTCTTACAACTCCTATTTAACTGTTGTTTGAAGGTGAGCTACTTTCCTAATGTTTGGAAAACAGCCAAAATAATACCCATTTTGAAGCCTGGTAAAAGTGCAAATTTACCAAGCAATTATAGACCAATAAGTTTATTAAGCTCACTAAGCAAATGTTTTGAACAGATTCTAAAAAGTAAACTTGTGTCTCAAGTGACTAGAAATAATATTTTACCGCTTGAGCAATTTGGCTTTAGGGCTCACCACAGCACAGTACATCAAGTTCATCGAATTACCAAACACATTAAAAATAATTTTAGAATGGGTAAAAGTACGGGCATGGTACTCCTTGACATTGAAAAAGCATTTAATACTGTTTGGCATAAAGCATTATTACACAAACTTTTAAGACTCAATTTCCCAATGTACCTCATAAAGACCATTTAATCCTTTCTGTCTGAAAGGAAGTTTAAGGTTTCAATAAATAATTGGTTTTCTGAATCTTACAATATTATGGCAGGTGTACCTCAAGGCTCGGTGCAAGGTCCAATCTTATACACTATCTTTACCTACGACTTTCCATGTTTAACAAACTGTGATAAAGCTATATTCGCTGACGATACTTGTATCTTTTCATCAGATTCAGTTGGTTTCATCATTTCATTTCAAGATTATTTGTTTGATTGGAAGATAAAAATAAATGCCTCAAAGACTCAGGCTATCTTTTTCTCAAGAAAAAGAAAAGCCTGTTTCTTACCAAGCAATAATCTTCAAGTTGGTGGAATAAGTACAGAATGGCGTTCAAGTGCTAAGTATCTTGGAGTTCATTTAGATAAAACTTTAACTTTTGGCTTGCATGTACAAGAAGTAATCAAGAAGTTTAATATAACTATCAAAACTCTTTATCCATTTATAAACCGCAAATCTAAACTGAGTAATGATAATAAGCTCCTAATATTTAAAGCAGTTTTTCAAGCAATTATGTTTTATGGTTCACCGTGTTGGGGGATATGTGCAAAAAGTCATATTCGAAGACTTCAAATAGTTCAAAATAAAGTTTTAAAAATGATTCTGAAGCTTCCATCGTCGTTTTCAACAGCTGAACTTCACGCTATGTCAAACATAGAACCAGTATTGCAAAGAATTGACAAAATCAATGTACGCTATAATTTATCTTGTTTATCTTCTCTTCAGATAACATATTGATTTCAAACCTAGCTTCTTAGTTATGTGTATATAATTATTATTGAAAGTACATTTTCGTTCTTTTTTCTTATTTTCCTTTTTCTAAGACTGACTTTGTGATATTAATTTTATAATTTACTTTTTAATTTATTTATTTATTATCATTTTTCTATTTACTTATTCTTTTTCTATTAGTTTATTAATTTATTTATTTACTTATTTATTTATTTATTTATTTATTTACATATATATTTAATTATTTATTTATTTGATAACTAATTAATTAATTTATTTATTTATTTTATCAATTATTTGTTTAATTTATTTGATTTTTTGTTTATTTATTACTTTTTGTTTATTTATTATTTTTTGTTTATTATTGTTTGTTCATTAATTTATTTACTATTCATTTTTCTTTTTTTTTTTTGCTTGTTTTTGAATTGTCTTATATATATTTTGTTATTTATTTATTTAATTGTTTGTTTATATATTTATTTATTTATTTGTTTATTTATTTATTAATTCATTTGTTAACTATTTATCATATAATGAATATATGTAAAACTTTAAGTTGGGTTTGATTTAAATACCTCACCGCCCACCCTTCTCCTCTCTAAATCCTCAAAACAATTTAATGAAGGTTTTTATGTAGCTTTTCCTTCAATATACTGTTATTTGCTTTCCATTACTTGTATTAAAAATTTTATTATTTGTCAGTAGTAAGGTAGATTTATACCGTAACTCTGTAAATTGTGCAATATAGTTTAAGAAAAAATGTAAGAATATTCTGCTACAATAAATACAATACAATACAGTATGCTTTAAAATTCATACTAAATCCATATGACATCAAAATGAATAGAATAAAATTTAACTTTAGTCGATAGGGAGATGTTTGAGAACAACTGATATTTTAAATTGCTATGTATATTTAAACAAAAAAAGAAAACACTAACTAATATGTTTAAAAGTCCTCACTGCACAAATTGATTGAAGTCGATATCTCTATTGGTTCTTGCGATATGGAGTGTTTGCAACATAGGTAATTTTGTATTTAATTGTTTTTGTGATTTCAATAAGCAGGTATGTACGAGTATATTAGTTTCTACAGTTCAATATTATCGCAATTAAAATTTAAAAGTTATTTTCGCATCTTTAATGTAAGTTCTTATGTTATATACATTTATACGTTACTTTACTAGCAATACAGTTTTTGGAATAATGTTTTATTATATCTTATAAGTTATTTATCTAACTGTAAATTCAATGGAAAGAATGTCCTTTTAAAATTTAAATTTTTTTAATTTTTTTTTAATGATTAATTTAATTTGTATTAAAACGATGCTTCCACTAAATATGTCCCATCCATTGGCTGGTTATTTTGATTAGCTTGAGCATTACCTGAAGCTGGCATATATTTTCCGCAGGCCTGTGTGTGTATTGGCGAGAATATAACAGAAAAAGAAATAAAATGTTGTTATTTAATAATGTAAATAATATAATATTAATCAAATTTTAATAATTAAAGTTGTAGGTTTCTATTTATATTAAAAGAGCGAATAAGAAAAATGAACTAAGAAAATAAATAGATATATTTTATTGAAGGAAATAATCTAAGTTCAAAAATTGTTTGCATTTAATTTCGGTACCAATCCATTCGACCAATAATTATGCTATTTTATTAGACCGTATTACTTCTAATGAACCGAAATTCGAATTATTTACATTGTAAAGCGTGCTAAAAACTGTAAACAATCTTTTTAGTGTGCAATAAAGTTCCAAAAAAAAAAGATTATAATTTACACTTAAAAATACAACAAAGTTCAAGCCTGCACATAAAGTGAATACAAATTACAATAAACTAATTCGTCTAAAAATAGCAGATGATCTCCCTTCGCTGTACAAGCATTCAAAAACAAAAATTCAAGCAAAAGCGGGACGGTTCGGATGGTATGTATATGTAGTGGTCCTTATTTTTTATTAATGAAACCCACCTGATATAACATTTTTTCATCATTTACAATATTTATAGAACCTAATGTAAAGATCTTTTCTCTTTTTTGGTATGTAGATTGTAGGTACAGCTTTTATTTGAGATCTACACTTACTGTTAAACGAAATACGAACATCATTGTGACAAACTTCTTTATATATTTGAAAAAAAAATGTTAGCAACCCATCATACAAATTAAGCTGTAACTAAGATAAGATAAGGCACTAACAACTTCAAACAAATGTTAACATAACGTTGCAACACGTATGCAATATGCACCAATGTTTTTTTTTAAATGATCGTGTCGTTTTCGAAATAATCCTTACACCAACACTTACACCCATGTCGTAACGTGTGCGATCTACTTACGCCAATTCCAAAAAAAAAACTTATTTTTGTGCTGAATTAGATAAATTTAAATAAAATTTTGATTGCGAAACTTATTAAATAACAATAAACAGGCTGCAAAAGCATGCAGAAATACAAACTAATCTTAAGATCATAGAGTGAAAATTGGAACTATATTTTATTTATAAATAATGTTTTAAAAAACTATGATTGTACAAACATTCAAACGAAATCTTAAATACACACATTTATTTATATATTATATTTATATTTATATATATATATTTATTTTTGCAGTAGCGAGTAGGTCACAACACACATACACACTTGGTGGAAGAAATCAACACCCCTTTTACTTTAATCAACATTTAGAAGCTTTGTGACCATCTAAAACTGCATATTTTAGTCAAGACATGAGCCTTGTTTAACTTGGAATATAAATTTGAAAAAGTAAAATAAAAAAAAAAAACAAACAAAAAACAAAAAATTTGAGGATTTGATTCAAAAAAATACCTTACCTGGTAGCGCTGTGAACAACAACGTCCACAACAGGATTGCATCAAGCCTACAGCACTATTCGTGGAATGAGCTGGGCTTGCCATAGGCGATGGTGAACCGGGACGTTTCGGTTGACCATTGTATGGTGTGTCAAGCTCAACAAACTCACGATCCTTTATTAAGAATACAGAATGTAATAGAATGATTGAGAAATAGTTGGAGAAATATGTATACATTTACATTTATATAAGATTATGTATGAGTATGAGTATGAGTATGAGTATGAGTATGAGTATGAGTATGAGTATGAGTATGAGTATGAGTATGAGTATGAGTATGAGTATGAGTATGAGTATGAGTATGAGTATGAGTATGAGTATGAGTATGAGTATGAGTATGAGTATGAGTATGAGTATGAGTATGAGTATGAGTATGAGTATGAGTATGAGTATGAGTATGAGTATGAGTATGAGTATGAGTATGAGTATGAGTATGAGTATGAGTATGAGTATGAGTATGAGTATGAGTATGAGTATGAGTATGAGTATGAGTATGAGTATGAGTATGAGTATGAGTATGAGTATGAGTATGAGTATGAGTATGAGTATGAGTATGAGTATGAGTATGAGTATGAGTATGAGTATGAGTATGAGTATGAGTATGAGTATGAGTATGAGTATGAGTATGAGTATGAGTATGAGTATGAGTATGAGTATGAGTATGAGTATGAGTATGAGTATGAGTATGAGTATGAGTATGAGTATGAGTATGAGTATGAGTATGAGTATGAGTATGAGTATGTGTATGAGTATGAGTATGAGTATGAGTATGAGTATGAGTATGAGTATGAGTATGAGTATGAGTATGAGTATGAGTATGAGTATGAGTATGAGTATGAGTATGAGTATGAGTATGAGTATGAGTATGAGTATGAGTATGAGTATGAGTATGAGTATGAGTATGAGTATGAGTATGAGTATGAGTATGAGTATGAGTATGAGTATGAGTATGAGTATGAGTATGAGTATGAGTATGAGTATGAGTATGAGTATGAGTATGAGTATGAGTATGAGTATGAGTATGAGTATGAGTATGAGTATGAGTATGAGTATGAGTATGAGTATGAGTATGAGTATGAGTATGAGTATGAGTATGAGTATGAGTATGAGTATGAGTATGAGTATGAGTATGAGTATGAGTATGAGTATGAGTATGAGTATGAGTATGAGTATGAGTATGAGTATGAGTATGAGTATGAGTATGAGTATGAGTATGAGTATGAGTATGAGTATGAGTATGAGTATGAGTATGAGTATGAGTATGAGTATGAGTATGAGTATGAGTATGAGTATGAGTATGAGTATGAGTATGAGTATGAGTATGAGTATGAGTATGAGTATGAGTATGAGTATGAGTATGAGTATGAGTATGAGTATGAGTATGAGTATGAGTATGAGTATGAGTATGAGTATGAGTATGAGTATGAGTATGAGTATGAGTATGAGTATGAGTATGAGTATGAGTATGAGTATGAGTATGAGTATGAGTATGAGTATGAGTATGAGTATGAGTATGAGTATGAGTATGAGTATGAGTATGAGTATGAGTATGAGTATGAGTATGAGTATGAGTATGAGTATGAGTATGAGTATGAGTATGAGTATGAGTATGAGTATGAGTATGAGTATGAGTATGAGTATGAGTATGAGTATACATGGTGTGGTTGTCTCCGGTTATGGGTAGTAATATTAGAAAACGAAAATAAAAAATAAAAATAAAAACGAATATTAAAATTTTAATTTTATATTTATTATTTTATTTGAATAAGCAATAATTTTCACAACTTTAAAATAATTATATGATGTATCGCGACGCGTTTCGGATATTGTCATCCATCATCGGGCGTATAACTGACTGGCTGCATTAATTTTTATTTATTATTTGTCTTGATGTTTGATGTTGTAGCTTTAATGCAGGTTTGAAGCTCTTCTATTATTATTTTCGATTGTTTAATAAGTTGTGTGTTTGACGTCAATTTCTGTTTTTTGTTGTTGCTATAGTTTGAGCATTGGGGGTTCTTCTATTATGTTGTTGTTATTATTGTATAGTGGATTATAAGTTTGATAACTAATTTTGTCTATTGTTTTTGTTGTTGTGATATTTGATGGCGGTGTCGTAGAGTGGGTTTGATTTTAGTGTCAACTTATCATTTAGTAAATTGTTTTGTTCTTGTTTATATGCTATGTAAATCTCATATTCTTCGGTTGCGTCGAGTATGCGTCCTTTCTTGCACAGGTGAAGTGGGGTGCAGTTCTTGTCAAAATTTGTATAATTGTGGTTTTACGAAAGATTCAAAGAACACAAGCCGAAAGCCAACACCAGATCGAATTTTGCCCTACATCTCATCGACGAGAACCACAATTATACAAATTTTGACAAGAACTGCACCCCACTTCACCTGTGCAAGAAAGGACGCATACTCGACGCAACCGAAGAATATGAGATTTACATAGCATATAAACAAGAACAAAACAATTTACTAAATGATAAGTTGACACTAAAATCAAACCCACTCTACGACACCGCCATCAAATATCACAACAACAAAAACAATAGACAAAATTAGTTATCAAACTTATAATCCACTATACAATAATAACAACAACATAATAGAAGAACCCCCAATGCTCAAACTATAGCAACAACAAAAAACAGAAATTGACGTCAAACACACAACTTATTAAACAATCGAAAATAATAATAGAAGAGCTTCAAACCTGCATTAAAGCTACAACATCAAACATCAAGACAAATAATAAATAAAAATTAATGCAGCCAGTCAGTTATACGCCCGATGATGGATGACAATATCCGAAACGCGTCGCGATACATCATATAATTATTTTAAAGTTGTGAAAATTATTGCTTATTCAAATAAAATAATAAATATAAAATTAAAATTTTAATATTCGTTTTTATTTTTATTTTTTATTTTCGTTTTCTAATAGTATGAGTATGAGTATGAGTATGAGTATGAGTATGAGTATGAGTATGAGTATGAGTATGAGTATGAGTATGAGTATGAGTATGAGTATGAGTATGAGTATGAGTATGAGTATGAGTATGAGTATGAGTATGAGTATGAGTATGAGTATGAGTATGAGTATGAGTATGAGTATGAGTATGAGTATGAGTATGAGTATGAGTATGAGTATGAGTATGAGTATGAGTATGAGTATGAGTATGAGTATGAGTATGAGTATGAGTATGAGTATGAGTATGAGTATGAGTATGAGTATGAGTATGAGTATGAGTATGAGTATGAGTATGAGTATGAGTATGAGTATGAGTATGAGTATGAGTATGAGTATGAGTATGAGTATGAGTATGAGTATGAGTATGAGTATGAGTATGAGTATGAGTATGAGTATGAGTATGAGTATGAGTATGAGTATGAGTATGAGTATGAGTATGAGTATGAGTATGAGTATGAGTATGAGTATGAGTATGAGTATGAGTATGAGTATGAGTATGAGTATGAGTATGAGTATGAGTATGAGTATGAGTATGAGTATGAGTATGAGTATGAGTATGAGTATGAGTATGAGTATGAGTATGAGTATGAGTATGAGTATGAGTATGAGTATGAGTATGAGTATGAGTATGAGTATGAGTATGAGTATGAGTATGAGTATGAGTATGAGTATGAGTATGAGTATGAGTATGAGTATGAGTATGAGTATGAGTATGAGTATGAGTATGAGTATGAGTATGAGTATGAGTATGAGTATGAGTATGAGTATGAGTATGAGTATGAGTATGAGTATGAGTATGAGTATGAGTATGAGTATGAGTATGAGTATGAGTATGAGTATGAGTATGAGTATGAGTATGAGTATGAGTATGAGTATGAGTATGAGTATGAGTATGAGTATGAGTATGAGTATGAGTATGAGTATGAGTATGAGTATGAGTATGAGTATGAGTATGAGTATGAGTATGAGTATGAGTATGAGTATGAGTATGAGTATGAGTATGAGTATGAGTATGAGTATGAGTATGAGTATGAGTATGAGTATGAGTATGAGTATGAGTATGAGTATGAGTATGAGTATGAGTATGAGTATGAGTATGAGTATGAGTATGAGTATGAGTATGAGTATGAGTATGAGTATGAGTATGAGTATGAGTATGAGTATGAGTATGAGTATGAGTATGAGTATGAGTATGAGTATGAGTATGAGTATGAGTATGAGTATGAGTATGAGTATGAGTATGAGTATGAGTATGAGTATGAGTATGAGTATGAGTATGAGTATGAGTATGAGTATGAGTATGAGTATGAGTATGAGTATGAGTATGAGTATGAGTATGAGTATGAGTATGAGTATGAGTATGAGTATGAGTATGAGTATGAGTATGAGTATGAGTATGAGTATGAGTATGAGTATGAGTATGAGTATGAGTATGAGTATGAGTATGAGTATGAGTATGAGTATGAGTATGAGTATGAGTATGAGTATGAGTATGAGTATGAGTATGAGTATGAGTATGAGTATGAGTATGAGTATGAGTATGAGTATGAGTATGAGTATGAGTATGAGTATGAGTATGAGTATGAGTATGAGTATGAGTATGAGTATGAGTATGAGTATGAGTATGAGTATGAGTATGAGTATGAGTATGAGTATGAGTATGAGTATGAGTATGAGTATGAGTATGAGTATGAGTATGAGTATGAGTATGAGTATGAGTATGAGTATGAGTATGAGTATGAGTATGAGTATGAGTATGAGTATGAGTATGAGTATGAGTATGAGTATGAGTATGAGTATGAGTATGAGTATGAGTATGAGTATGAGTATGAGTATGAGTATGAGTATGAGTATGAGTATGAGTATGAGTATGAGTATGAGTATGAGTATGAGTATGAGTATGAGTATGAGTATGAGTATGAGTATGAGTATGAGTATGAGTATGAGTATGAGTATGAGTATGAGTATGAGTATGAGTATGAGTATGAGTATGAGTATGAGTATGAGTATGAGTATGAGTATGAGTATGAGTATGAGTATGAGTATGAGTATGAGTATGAGTATGAGTATGAGTATGAGTATGAGTATGAGTATGAGTATGAGTATGAGTATGAGTATGAGTATGAGTATGAGTATGAGTATGAGTATGAGTATGAGTATGAGTATGAGTATGAGTATGAGTATGAGTATGAGTATGAGTATGAGTATGAGTATGAGTATGAGTATGAGTATGAGTATGAGTATGAGTATGAGTATGAGTATGAGTATGAGTATGAGTATGAGTATGAGTATGAGTATGAGTATGAGTATGAGTATGAGTATGAGTATGAGTATGAGTATGAGTATGAGTATGAGTATGAGTATGAGTATGAGTATGAGTATGAGTATGAGTATGAGTATGAGTATGAGTATGAGTATGAGTATGAGTATGAGTATGAGTATGAGTATGAGTATGAGTATGAGTATGAGTATGAGTATGAGTATGAGTATGAGTATGAGTATGAGTATGAGTATGAGTATGAGTATGAGTATGAGTATGAGTATGAGTATGAGTATGAGTATGAGTATGAGTATGAGTATGAGTATGAGTATGAGTATGAGTATGAGTATGAGTATGAGTATGAGTATGAGTATGAGTATGAGTATGAGTATGAGTATGAGTATGAGTATGAGTATGAGTATGAGTATGAGTATGAGTATGAGTATGAGTATGAGTATGAGTATGAGTATGAGTATGAGTATGAGTATGAGTATGAGTATGAGTATGAGTATGAGTATGAGTATGAGTATGAGTATGAGTATGAGTATGAGTATGAGTATGAGTATGAGTATGAGTATGAGTATGAGTATGAGTATGAGTATGAGTATGAGTATGAGTATGAGTATGAGTATGAGTATGAGTATGAGTATGAGTATGAGTATGAGTATGAGTATGAGTATGAGTATGAGTATGAGTATGAGTATGAGTATGAGTATGAGTATGAGTATGAGTATGAGTATGAGTATGAGTATGAGTATGAGAGTATGAGTATGAGTATGAGTATGAGTATGAGTATGAGTATGAGTATGAGTATGAGTATGAGTATGAGTATGAGTATGAGTATGAGTATGAGTATGAGTATGAGTATGAGTATGAGTATGAGTATGAGTATGAGTATGAGTATGAGTATGAGTATGAGTATGAGTATGAGTATGAGTATGAGTATGAGTATGAGTATGAGTATGAGTATGAGTATGAGTATGAGTATGAGTATGAGTATGAGTATGAGTATGAGTATGAGTATGAGTATGAGTATGAGTATGAGTATGAGTATGAGTATGAGTATGAGTATGAGTATGAGTATGAGTATGAGTATGAGTATGAGTATGAGTATGAGTATGAGTATGAGTATGAGTATGAGTATGAGTATGAGTATGAGTATGAGTATGAGTATGAGTATGAGTATGAGTATGAGTATGAGTATGAGTATGAGTATGAGTATGAGTATGAGTATGAGTATGAGTATGAGTATGAGTATGAGTATGAGTATGAGTATGAGTATGAGTATGAGTATGAGTATGAGTATGAGTATGAGTATGAGTATGAGTATGAGTATGAGTATGAGTATGAGTATGAGTATGAGTATGAGTATGAGTATGAGTATGAGTATGAGTATGAGTATGAGTATGAGTATGAGTATGAGTATGAGTATGAGTATGAGTATGAGTATGAGTATGAGTATGAGTATGAGTATGAGTATGAGTATGAGTATGAGTATGAGTATGAGTATGAGTATGAGTATGAGTATGAGTATGAGTATGAGTATGAGTATGAGTATGAGTATGAGTATGAGTATGAGTATGAGTATGAGTATGAGTATGAGTATGAGTATGAGTATGAGTATGAGTATGAGTATGAGTATGAGTATGAGTATGAGTATGAGTATGAGTATGAGTATGAGTATGAGTATGAGTATGAGTATGAGTATGAGTATGAGTATGAGTATGAGTATGAGTATGAGTATGAGTATGAGTATGAGTATGAGTATGAGTATGAGTATGAGTATGAGTATGAGTATGAGTATGAGTATGAGTATGAGTATGAGTATGAGTATGAGTATGAGTATGAGTATGAGTATGAGTATGAGTATGAGTATGAGTATGAGTATGAGTATGAGTATGAGTATGAGTATGAGTATGAGTATGAGTATGAGTATGAGTATGAGTATGAGTATGAGTATGAGTATGAGTATGAGTATGAGTATGAGTATGAGTATGAGTATGAGTATGAGTATGAGTATGAGTATGAGTATGAGTATGAGTATGAGTATGAGTATGAGTATGAGTATGAGTATGAGTATGAGTATGAGTATGAGTATGAGTATGAGTATGAGTATGAGTATGAGTATGAGTATGAGTATGAGTATGAGTATGAGTATGAGTATGAGTATGAGTATGAGTATGAGTATGAGTATGAGTATGAGTATGAGTATGAGTATGAGTATGAGTATGAGTATGAGTATGAGTATGAGTATGAGTATGAGTATGAGTATGAGTATGAGTATGAGTATGAGTATGAGTATGAGTATGAGTATGAGTATGAGTATGAGTATGAGTATGAGTATGAGTATGAGTATGAGTATGAGTATGAGTATGAGTATGAGTATGAGTATGAGTATGAGTATGAGTATGAGTATGAGTATGAGTATGAGTATGAGTATGAGTATGAGTATGAGTATGAGTATGAGTATGAGTATGAGTATGAGTATGAGTATGAGTATGAGTATGAGTATGAGTATGAGTATGAGTATGAGTATGAGTATGAGTATGAGTATGAGTATGAGTATGAGTATGAGTATGAGTATGAGTATGAGTATGAGTATGAGTATGAGTATGAGTATGAGTATGAGTATGAGTATGAGTATGAGTATGAGTATGAGTATGAGTATGAGTATGAGTATGAGTATGAGTATGAGTATGAGTATGAGTATGAGTATGAGTATGAGTATGAGTATGAGTATGAGTATGAGTATGAGTATGAGTATGAGTATGAGTATGAGTATGAGTATGAGTATGAGTATGAGTATGAGTATGAGTATGAGTATGAGTATGAGTATGAGTATGAGTATGAGTATGAGTATGAGTATGAGTATGAGTATGAGTATGAGTATGAGTATGAGTATGAGTATGAGTATGAGTATGAGTATGAGTATGAGTATGAGTATGAGTATGAGTATGAGTATGAGTATGAGTATGAGTATGAGTATGAGTATGAGTATGAGTATGAGTATGAGTATGAGTATGAGTATGAGTATGAGTATGAGTATGAGTATGAGTATGAGTATGAGTATGAGTATGAGTATGAGTATGAGTATGAGTATGAGTATGAGTATGAGTATGAGTATGAGTATGAGTATGAGTATGAGTATGAGTATGAGTATGAGTATGAGTATGAGTATGAGTATGAGTATGAGTATGAGTATGAGTATGAGTATGAGTATGAGTATGAGTATGAGTATGAGTATGAGTATGAGTATGAGTATGAGTATGAGTATGAGTATGAGTATGAGTATGAGTATGAGTATGAGTATGAGTATGAGTATGAGTATGAGTATGAGTATGAGTATGAGTATGAGTATGAGTATGAGTATGAGTATGAGTATGAGTATGAGTATGAGTATGAGTATGAGTATGAGTATGAGTATGAGTATGAGTATGAGTATGAGTATGAGTATGAGTATGAGTATGAGTATGAGTATGAGTATGAGTATGAGTATGAGTATGAGTATGAGTATGAGTATGAGTATGAGTATGAGTATGAGTATGAGTATGAGTATGAGTATGAGTATGAGTATGAGTATGAGTATGAGTATGAGTATGAGTATGAGTATGAGTATGAGTATGAGTATGAGTATGAGTATGAGTATGAGTATGAGTATGAGTATGAGTATGAGTATGAGTATGAGTATGAGTATGAGTATGAGTATGAGTATGAGTATGAGTATGAGTATGAGTATGAGTATGAGTATGAGTATGAGTATGAGTATGAGTATGAGTATGAGTATGAGTATGAGTATGAGTATGAGTATGAGTATGAGTATGAGTATGAGTATGAGTATGAGTATGAGTATGAGTATGAGTATGAGTATGAGTATGAGTATGAGTATGAGTATGAGTATGAGTATGAGTATGAGTATGAGTATGAGTATGAGTATGAGTATGAGTATGAGTATGAGTATGAGTATGAGTATGAGTATGAGTATGAGTATGAGTATGAGTATGAGTATGAGTATGAGTATGAGTATGAGTATGAGTATGAGTATGAGTATGAGTATGAGTATGAGTATGAGTATGAGTATGAGTATGAGTATGAGTATGAGTATGAGTATGAGTATGAGTATGAGTATGAGTATGAGTATGAGTATGAGTATGAGTATGAGTATGAGTATGAGTATGAGTATGAGTATGAGTATGAGTATGAGTATGAGTATGAGTATGAGTATGAGTATGAGTATGAGTATGAGTATGAGTATGAGTATGAGTATGAGTATGAGTATGAGTATGAGTATGAGTATGAGTATGAGTATGAGTATGAGTATGAGTATGAGTATGAGTATGAGTATGAGTATGAGTATGAGTATGAGTATGAGTATGAGTATGAGTATGAGTATGAGTATGAGTATGAGTATGAGTATGAGTATGAGTATGAGTATGAGTATGAGTATGAGTATGAGTATGAGTATGAGTATGAGTATGAGTATGAGTATGAGTATGAGTATGAGTATGAGTATGAGTATGAGTATGAGTATGAGTATGAGTATGAGTATGAGTATGAGTATGAGTATGAGTATGAGTATGAGTATGAGTATGAGTATGAGTATGAGTATGAGTATGAGTATGAGTATGAGTATGAGTATGAGTATGAGTATGAGTATGAGTATGAGTATGAGTATGAGTATGAGTATGAGTATGAGTATGAGTATGAGTATGAGTATGAGTATGAGTATGAGTATGAGTATGAGTATGAGTATGAGTATGAGTATGAGTATGAGTATGAGTATGAGTATGAGTATGAGTATGAGTATGAGTATGAGTATGAGTATGAGTATGAGTATGAGTATGAGTATGAGTATGAGTATGAGTATGAGTATGAGTATGAGTATGAGTATGAGTATGAGTATGAGTATGAGTATGAGTATGAGTATGAGTATGAGTATGAGTATGAGTATGAGTATGAGTATGAGTATGAGTATGAGTATGAGTATGAGTATGAGTATGAGTATGAGTATGAGTATGAGTATGAGTATGAGTATGAGTATGAGTATGAGTATGAGTATGAGTATGAGTATGAGTATGAGTATGAGTATGAGTATGAGTATGAGTATGAGTATGAGTATGAGTATGAGTATGAGTATGAGTATGAGTATGAGTATGAGTATGAGTATGAGTATGAGTATGAGTATGAGTATGAGTATGAGTATGAGTATGAGTATGAGTATGAGTATGAGTATGAGTATGAGTATGAGTATGAGTATGAGTATGAGTATGAGTATGAGTATGAGTATGAGTATGAGTATGAGTATGAGTATGAGTATGAGTATGAGTATGAGTATGAGTATGAGTATGAGTATGAGTATGAGTATGAGTATGAGTATGAGTATGAGTATGAGTATGAGTATGAGTATGAGTATGAGTATGAGTATGAGTATGAGTATGAGTATGAGTATGAGTATGAGTATGAGTATGAGTATGAGTATGAGTATGAGTATGAGTATGAGTATGAGTATGAGTATGAGTATGAGTATGAGTATGAGTATGAGTATGAGTATGAGTATGAGTATGAGTATGAGTATGAGTATGAGTATGAGTATGAGTATGAGTATGAGTATGAGTATGAGTATGAGTATGAGTATGAGTATGAGTATGAGTATGAGTATGAGTATGAGTATGAGTATGAGTATGAGTATGAGTATGAGTATGAGTATGAGTATGAGTATGAGTATGAGTATGAGTATGAGTATGAGTATGAGTATGAGTATGAGTATGAGTATGAGTATGAGTATGAGTATGAGTATGAGTATGAGTATGAGTATGAGTATGAGTATGAGTATGAGTATGAGTATGAGTATGAGTATGAGTATGAGTATGAGTATGAGTATGAGTATGAGTATGAGTATGAGTATGAGTATGAGTATGAGTATGAGTATGAGTATGAGTATGAGTATGAGTATGAGTATGAGTATGAGTATGAGTATGAGTATGAGTATGAGTATGAGTATGAGTATGAGTATGAGTATGAGTATGAGTATGAGTATGAGTATGAGTATGAGTATGAGTATGAGTATGAGTATGAGTATGAGTATGAGTATGAGTATGAGTATGAGTATGAGTATGAGTATGAGTATGAGTATGAGTATGAGTATGAGTATGAGTATGAGTATGAGTATGAGTATGAGTATGAGTATGAGTATGAGTATGAGTATGAGTATGAGTATGAGTATGAGTATGAGTATGAGTATGAGTATGAGTATGAGTATGAGTATGAGTATGAGTATGAGTATGAGTATGAGTATGAGTATGAGTATGAGTATGAGTATGAGTATGAGTATGAGTATGAGTATGAGTATGAGTATGAGTATGAGTATGAGTATGAGTATGAGTATGAGTATGAGTATGAGTATGAGTATGAGTATGAGTATGAGTATGAGTATGAGTATGAGTATGAGTATGAGTATGAGTATGAGTATGAGTATGAGTATGAGTATGAGTATGAGTATGAGTATGAGTATGAGTATGAGTATGAGTATGAGTATGAGTATGAGTATGAGTATGAGTATGAGTATGAGTATGAGTATGAGTATGAGTATGAGTATGAGTATGAGTATGAGTATGAGTATGAGTATGAGTATGAGTATGAGTATGAGTATGAGTATGAGTATGAGTATGAGTATGAGTATGAGTATGAGTATGAGTATGAGTATGAGTATGAGTATGAGTATGAGTATGAGTATGAGTATGAGTATGAGTATGAGTATGAGTATGAGTATGAGTATGAGTATGAGTATGAGTATGAGTATGAGTATGAGTATGAGTATGAGTATGAGTATGAGTATGAGTATGAGTATGAGTATGAGTATGAGTATGAGTATGAGTATGAGTATGAGTATGAGTATGAGTATGAGTATGAGTATGAGTATGAGTATGAGTATGAGTATGAGTATGAGTATGAGTATGAGTATGAGTATGAGTATGAGTATGAGTATGAGTATGAGTATGAGTATGAGTATGAGTATGAGTATGAGTATGAGTATGAGTATGAGTATGAGTATGAGTATGAGTATGAGTATGAGTATGAGTATGAGTATGAGTATGAGTATGAGTATGAGTATGAGTATGAGTATGAGTATGAGTATGAGTATGAGTATGAGTATGAGTATGAGTATGAGTATGAGTATGAGTATGAGTATGAGTATGAGTATGAGTATGAGTATGAGTATGAGTATGAGTATGAGTATGAGTATGAGTATGAGTATGAGTATGAGTATGAGTATGAGTATGAGTATGAGTATGAGTATGAGTATGAGTATGAGTATGAGTATGAGTATGAGTATGAGTATGAGTATGAGTATGAGTATGAGTATGAGTATGAGTATGAGTATGAGTATGAGTATGAGTATGAGTATGAGTATGAGTATGAGTATGAGTATGAGTATGAGTATGAGTATGAGTATGAGTATGAGTATGAGTATGAGTATGAGTATGAGTATGAGTATGAGTATGAGTATGAGTATGAGTATGAGTATGAGTATGAGTATGAGTATGAGTATGAGTATGAGTATGAGTATGAGTATGAGTATGAGTATGAGTATGAGTATGAGTATGAGTATGAGTATGAGTATGAGTATGAGTATGAGTATGAGTATGAGTATGAGTATGAGTATGAGTATGAGTATGAGTATGAGTATGAGTATGAGTATGAGTATGAGTATGAGTATGAGTATGAGTATGAGTATGAGTATGAGTATGAGTATGAGTATGAGTATGAGTATGAGTATGAGTATGAGTATGAGTATGAGTATGAGTATGAGTATGAGTATGAGTATGAGTATGAGTATGAGTATGAGTATGAGTATGAGTATGAGTATGAGTATGAGTATGAGTATGAGTATGAGTATGAGTATGAGTATGAGTATGAGTATGAGTATGAGTATGAGTATGAGTATGAGTATGAGTATGAGTATGAGTATGAGTATGAGTATGAGTATGAGTATGAGTATGAGTATGAGTATGAGTATGAGTATGAGTATGAGTATGAGTATGAGTATGAGTATGAGTATGAGTATGAGTATGAGTATGAGTATGAGTATGAGTATGAGTATGAGTATGAGTATGAGTATGAGTATGAGTATGAGTATGAGTATGAGTATGAGTATGAGTATGAGTATGAGTATGAGTATGAGTATGAGTATGAGTATGAGTATGAGTATGAGTATGAGTATGAGTATGAGTATGAGTATGAGTATGAGTATGAGTATGAGTATGAGTATGAGTATGAGTATGAGTATGAGTATGAGTATGAGTATGAGTATGAGTATGAGTATGAGTATGAGTATGAGTATGAGTATGAGTATGAGTATGAGTATGAGTATGAGTATGAGTATGAGTATGAGTATGAGTATGAGTATGAGTATGAGTATGAGTATGAGTATGAGTATGAGTATGAGTATGAGTATGAGTATGAGTATGAGTATGAGTATGAGTATGAGTATGAGTATGAGTATGAGTATGAGTATGAGTATGAGTATGAGTATGAGTATGAGTATGAGTATGAGTATGAGTATGAGTATGAGTATGAGTATGAGTATGAGTATGAGTATGAGTATGAGTATGAGTATGAGTATGAGTATGAGTATGAGTATGAGTATGAGTATGAGTATGAGTATGAGTATGAGTATGAGTATGAGTATGAGTATGAGTATGAGTATGAGTATGAGTATGAGTATGAGTATGAGTATGAGTATGAGTATGAGTATGAGTATGAGTATGAGTATGAGTATGAGTATGAGTATGAGTATGAGTATGAGTATGAGTATGAGTATGAGTATGAGTATGAGTATGAGTATGAGTATGAGTATGAGTATGAGTATGAGTATGAGTATGAGTATGAGTATGAGTATGAGTATGAGTATGAGTATGAGTATGAGTATGAGTATGAGTATGAGTATGAGTATGAGTATGAGTATGAGTATGAGTATGAGTATGAGTATGAGTATGAGTATGAGTATGAGTATGAGTATGAGTATGAGTATGAGTATGAGTATGAGTATGAGTATGAGTATGAGTATGAGTATGAGTATGAGTATGAGTATGAGTATGAGTATGAGTATGAGTATGAGTATGAGTATGAGTATGAGTATGAGTATGAGTATGAGTATGAGTATGAGTATGAGTATGAGTATGAGTATGAGTATGAGTATGAGTATGAGTATGAGTATGAGTATGAGTATGAGTATGAGTATGAGTATGAGTATGAGTATGAGTATGAGTATGAGTATGAGTATGAGTATGAGTATGAGTATGAGTATGAGTATGAGTATGAGTATGAGTATGAGTATGAGTATGAGTATGAGTATGAGTATGAGTATGAGTATGAGTATGAGTATGAGTATGAGTATGAGTATGAGTATGAGTATGAGTATGAGTATGAGTATGAGTATGAGTATGAGTATGAGTATGAGTATGAGTATGAGTATGAGTATGAGTATGAGTATGAGTATGAGTATGAGTATGAGTATGAGTATGAGTATGAGTATGAGTATGAGTATGAGTATGAGTATGAGTATGAGTATGAGTATGAGTATGAGTATGAGTATGAGTATGAGTATGAGTATGAGTATGAGTATGAGTATGAGTATGAGTATGAGTATGAGTATGAGTATGAGTATGAGTATGAGTATGAGTATGAGTATGAGTATGAGTATGAGTATGAGTATGAGTATGAGTATGAGTATGAGTATGAGTATGAGTATGAGTATGAGTATGAGTATGAGTATGAGTATGAGTATGAGTATGAGTATGAGTATGAGTATGAGTATGAGTATGAGTATGAGTATGAGTATGAGTATGAGTATGAGTATGAGTATGAGTATGAGTATGAGTATGAGTATGAGTATGAGTATGAGTATGAGTATGAGTATGAGTATGAGTATGAGTATGAGTATGAGTATGAGTATGAGTATGAGTATGAGTATGAGTATGAGTATGAGTATGAGTATGAGTATGAGTATGAGTATGAGTATGAGTATGAGTT